>MKEJ01052842.1:0-20112 GCA_001753735.1 Embelia ribes | reverse complement strand
CGGATATGTGAAGAGAAAATTCAGCCGTAATTCTTTAGTGTGATGGATTACAATTTATATGGATAAGGACTAACTCGATTGAAGAGATAAGATAAGTCTGAATCTGTATAGGATAACTATTCAAATATTCACATCAGGTTACTACTATAACTTATATAAATATGTTTGATATGACAGAAAAATGACCGGATACGAAAATCAGATTTAAAGCAAAGAAAAAAAAGAAATTTCTTTTTCTGCTAGATACATTGAGAGTCTATCCTTTCTGGAGTAAGGTGTTACAGGTAATACAGTAGAAGATCGAAGGTGCAACGGTTCTTTCGAAATACAATCAATTTAGATTTGAATATAACGAGATTCAGAAAACAAATCTCCTAAGTATAGCTCAAATCTATACGGTAAAACGTAATTAATTTTTTATAGTATACGTACATATTATTAGCAGATTTTGAACATAATTTTCCGTTTTGTTCCAACATTAATATTATATAGTGATGTATAAATTATTATTAATTTGTTAAGCCTTTAAATCCATCAAAACTTGCAAGAAGTTTTTGTCTCTCCTAATTCGAGCTCCATATGAGATTAATCATGTGACTTGATTCTAAATCCCACGATTAAATATGTGCTTTTATCATGCGTACACAATCACTTAGCCTTCATTTCGGTCGACTTTTAAGAAATTTTTTCTCTCCGTAGTTTCTTTAATAGGCACTATAGGCATGTTCCACAGCAGAAATAACCAATTTCACAAAAAATTAGATAATCCATAAGCAAAAATAAAGTATTGATGGGTATGAGTGGAGCATTATCAGGTCATTATTGCCTGTGCCAACATGTAATAAGATTGTTAGGAAACAAATTCCCTCCATATCTTTCCCCATTATCTCCATTTAATAGTTGAATAAGTCAGTAATTTTACACGTGATTGTCAGCACAAATGTAGCTGGTCATCATCAGTGAATGATAATGTCAGCACAAATGTAGCTGGTCATCATCAGTGAATGATATGAAAACAATTACTATTTTTCCTTAACTAAATCTCATCTTACTATCGTTCCCATTGTTTTTGGGACAAAAATTAAAAAATAATTTCTTATTACTATTAAATATATATATATATATATATATATAATTAAAAAGATAAATTTTGTATATATATTTTGTCCCCTTGTTTAAATTCTTGAATCCACCCTTGTACGCTGCCAATGACCGTACCTGCAGTCACTACAATCGCAATTGTCTCTAGCAAAACAACCAACTTAATAGATCCGATAACCAATCCCTGATCACCATATTGCTTACATCCATTCGATCATCCAAACCCTACAATGATTTGTTTCCATTTCGATGACCAAAAAATCATACGGCTTTGAAACGTGGCATGCATCGGGCATTAAATGCAAAAAACAATCTATGCTTCGCCTTATGAACACTACCTAGGCCAGATGATAACAACACCATCCAACTTTGGGATCAATGTCGTGACATGGTTCTTTCATGGTTTCTCAATTGTATATAAAATTAATCAGCATCGAGTCTCGAGTACTGTGAAACCTGATGGGTCTTTAGACAAAATTTAATATCGGTTCACTCAATCCACTCACAGGGGGATTTATCATATAAAGCAAGATTTAATTCACCTACAAGGTACTCAGTCCATAATAAACAACTTTAACGCCCGCCAAAAAAATAAAGGGAAGAACTTGCTACCCATCAACGTCTTGATCCAAACGATCGGATTCGGTCCTTCAACAAAATTTAGTCTACTAAATGTGTTTTCACTTTCTTAATGGGATTGAATCCAAATTTTTCTCACGTCCGTAGCAACATATTATCTACTAGAACCGAACTCCCGGATTTCTCAAAAGTTCATAGTATCTTGGTTGATGAAGAAAATACTAGAAATTTTTCTAATCAATTTTTTTTTTTTTGGAAGGTTCAAAATTCATTAATCCAAAAAATATTATAATGAAGTATAAGGCGACATCTGTCCTGCCAAACTCACTCTAAGAGGAGTTACAACACGACTAGCTAACACGAAATACATAAATACTATGAATGCAAGACTAGGCTATAAATACACAAAATACACATAACTAGCCTAACCACCCGTGGAAAAATGGTTAGCCTACAAAGGTGGAGCTAAGGTGGCCGGAAGCCAGTCTCCAATGAAGGCCATTCTGCCAACTCTAAATCTTGATGCACTAAGAATTCAAACATGTTACTAGTTTGAATGTCACCTTTCGATCGAGACTTCTTGAACTCCTTTAACTTCTTTGCTAATCTCAATTTATTGTCGTTTTGGCTGAAATGGAAGGAACATCTGTCTCTCTTTTATCCACATTCCTAGACAGGATCAATGGATTAAGGTTGACAGTTTTATCCTTGGTAGAGTCAGTCCGATTTACTTGAACCCAAACACTAGCACTTAACTTCTTTCTTTTGTGTTCTCTTGATTCCCTAACATCATCTAATTTTCCTTTATATCCACTACTAATCCTAGAAGAGGAGTTGGGCGAAGGAGGGGGACGATGGGAACAATTAAAGCTAGCATGTCCGAACGAAGTGCAATTTATGCATTTTGGAGGCATACAAGGAATCTCAACTCGAATTTCAATCGGAGTGCCATAACCAAGTTTTATTTTAAAGTTTTTGGCACTTTATACCCCGCTTGAATGTCAACACATATCTGAGCATATACCAAACGACTCTTATCCATAGTATGTTGATCCATATACAAATGAGTCCCAATGCAACTCGCAATAATGCTAAGCCCCTCGCTTGTCCACATCTCAAGAGGAATATTGAAAAACTTTACCAAGTAGGCAAGCTGGAAAACTCTTTTTTTTTTTTTTAAATTCCATCTTGGGGATCCATTTTTGCAACACAATAAATTTTCTACCCAAAAAATGGGGTTCCGAGCTCAACAGATTGACCAAGCTATTATTGTCTTTCATCTTGAAAATATAAAAACCATTATCTAAGGATCGAACATCTGTACAATCATTACCCCAAAATTTTTTGACCCGCAGTTAAACATAATGGAAGAAGACTTTTTTTGTCAAAAAATATCCAACCATACAATTTTGCCATTCGACATGGCCAAGTAAAGAAATATGAGTAGGAATTTTTATATCATCATCCTCATTCACAAGTTTAACTTGCAATTTCCTAAGCATAACAGGTTTCAAAGGGTTGGAAGTATTACATGTTGTATCCAACATGGGAGAAATTACCAATTCGGGCCCTGCAACTAACGTTGTTGATAGGTGCTCCCGCATGGAATCTACCGCTAATGGTGGAGTTCCGTTTAATGATGTAGCATCAACGATGAGCACTGATTTATAATCGATCAGTCATGCATTTTCCATTGGCAATTCTTCCTATTTCCCATTGTCTGACCCTGACTCCAAATTAGAAACTTTATCATCACAAGATGTCGACCTAAAGCCCTTGACATCCGAAGACCACTTGAAATGCCTCTTTTCTCTCGTATTTGACTTTATTGCAGATTTAAGAGAAGGACCCTCAAACTTGGTTGACGACATAATTTTAGATGGGAATCACATACGTTTAGATCGATGAAGTTCCAATTTATCGGATTCCATATCCACAATTAGAGGAGTAAGTTGCAGTGATGTTTAATTTGAATTTTTTCTTATATCTGAAGGTGAAAGGAAATTCAAAGCAGATGATTTTGATTTGGATTTTTTTGTCATCAGTCGTAATATGGACAAACTCTAATATGATCTTTTAAAGAATGATGATATACAGAGCAGAGAGGAGAGGATAGTAGGAGAAGCATCCCTCTTACCTCCGGTGGTGGTTTGACGGAGATGCGGCGGTCTGTAACACCTCGTTGCGACAAAGCCGCTTGGGGATGCAGGTCTTCCACTTGAGAGATATTCGTGGATGATTCGTGGATGAGGACAAATGAGAAAGAGGGAGGAGCAGATCGCCGCCCTCGTCCCTTAGCGGCCTTCGTTTGTGGATAGTAGTACAGGGGACTGCAGCGCTGGCGCCTTGGCCCTTGTCGTCATGTCGCGATCTATACAGTCACAGTACTTTCGTTCTCCTCTAATTGTAGATCGAGAGATCATCTGCTATCTCTTTTTGTCTCTCTCTCTCTCTATGTTACTCTCAAAGTGTCTCAATAAATATATGATCTTATCTACAGTGCCATTTATATTTCTATTAATGCTAACACTACTTTATTTAAACAAAATCATCACTCATGAAACTAATTTCAAAATAAATAAACAAAATAATGGTAGCTTACAACACGTTTTCTATATAGAAAATATACATACACACTACTAAAAATTAAAATTTATGTGAATATATATCTTCTACATTCTACATATTGATATACATAATTAACTAATATATATATATATATATGTATGTATGTATGTATGTATGTATGTATGTATAGGGTGTTGGATCAGGTATATCGGGCCGGATTTCGGGTCAGATATATGGGTATAGAGATGAAGCCTGTTACCCTACCTAGTACCCCGCGGGTCGGATTAGGTACGGGTAGAGTTCGGGTATCAGGTCTGATCGGTAATACTTTTTCAGGTAGAGTCGAATCGGATAGTGCTAGCGCAGAATGTGGACCTACATTTATTCTTAAAATGTCGTTGTGCGTTAGCCTAGCTTCATTCTTTTACTTTAAATGCACTTTGCTTGTATCATCATTTTTCAGGGTCAGACCTGAAAAAATACAAGCGAAACTTTCCAAGGGTTGAAAGGGCTAATTCTACTTTCATAGCCCAAACCTTTAAGTCTTTGTAGTTCGCCTTAGGAATTGCAAATATCAATACCTAACTGTCTATAACGGATACCCAAGCGTCTACACATTGCTAAATTTAGTATTATAGTTACGTCTTTACAGTTTCCATTACTCTAGTACTAAATCGAACAATAAAAAAACCAATATTAATTTATGTATTAAATTTTTACAGACATATTATTTAATAGATTCAAATTAATTAAACAGTAAGATATTCCGTATTGGAAATTAAATGGTCACATGTGCCATATCAATATCATGTGTTTTAGGGCCAAAGAAGATAAAAAGAAAAAAGGAAAAAGAAAAAACAAACCATTGGTTCAATTGTAGTTTTATAAACTTGTGGGAGATCCCTGTAATTTTCATAAGTTAGGATATTTATGTACCCAAAAAGCGCTAAAGGGTAGATATTTTCAGGAGCTTTTAATTAATTGATGTTGCCACTGGGGCACCAAGCGTCGAAGATTTGACAAGTCCAAAATACCCCTACGCCTTCGCCAAGAAGAAAGCGAAACTCTCCAAAGTTGTAAGGGCTGAATGGTCATTTAACAAGTCAAATCGGTCACCGTGATCATCCTGACTAGTATATTTACAGAAGTTGTCCCCGTTCTTCAATATTAATTCTATTTGGTCTACGTAACTTCGAATGTAACCCTAATAGTCCTCGGGTTTTTAAATGTTACATAATACGTACGAACTTCATGTGTGAATCCTTTGCCAGGACTTCAAAGATTATATCATGTCGTAATATTTTTCTTAAAAGTTGAATCATTGCAAATGATCTGATCATATATATTTGTACAATTTTCTTACATGATTATTGGATATATATATATTTTTTCTCAGTCCTATTATGGACATAAAATTATACTAAATGAAAGGAAAACATATCTCAAGTAGCATGGTTGTTGTTCATGAAGTGGTATGTCAGTCTTTCTACCACCATTTATGTTTCTTTCTCATCTAAAATTGCACATGTGAAGGTCTTTAATGTTAGAAAATATGGCTTAGTTTAGAAATACCGTTGTTTTTCAAAATTTGCTTATTAAAAGTTGATTATAAAATAGAGTACAATCCCAGTACTTAATAAATAACTTATAAAATTTGAATTGAAAAGCAGTATAATATTTGGTAGAGTGATAAAGATAAAGAAAACCATGTATGAAAAATGACATATTAAAGATTAGTTTAATAATTAATAATAAAAATAGTAGAAGTAATGTTTGAAATCACTCATAAGACTGCTTCTGAAAGTGCCATTTCAAAAATATAAATAAATTATTAAAAGTAAATATTTTAAAATTTACAAAATATCTTTAGCATACATGTTCTAAAAAAAAAAATATATATAAAAATATTATAACCAGCAAAACCAAATTCGTCTTTTTCTTAGAAAATAGGATTATTGGTGCTTTAATTACAGCTACGGGGACTATATTTGCAATTCAACCTTATAAGAACTCCCGTTTCTCGATCGTGACCGTACAAACACTCCCCCAATCTCTCTCTAAAATGTCCTCCGACGCCGCCTCTAACTCCGTCGCCGGAGCAAAACAGCTGCCGGTTCCGGCTCCGGCGCCGGCGCCGATGCCTAGCGCGAACGCGCCGGCGCCGTTCCTGGTGAAGACGTACGACATGGTGGACGACATGTGTACCGACAGGGTCGTGTCGTGGGGGCCGAACAGCAACACGTTCGTCGTGTGGGACCCGCCGGAGTTCGCCAAGGGCTTGCTACCCAAGTACTTCAAGCACAACAACTTCTCCAGCTTTGTTCGGCAGTTGAATACATATGTAAGGATTATGTATCTATTGTTTTCGTAATATTGAATTTGGTTTTGGTTTTGGTGAATTGTCGTGAGAAATGCTGTTTTTGGATGTGGGTGTGGTTGAAGTAGGGCTGGAGCTTGATATTTTTGTATAAAATGTTATAAATTAGGGCTTGGAATGTGTATGAATGTTGATTTTAAATTTGGTTGAATCTTTTTCAAAAATGTTTGTGCTAGATTAGTTTGTTGTAGAAATTAGGGCTCAGAATGTTTATCTGAATGTTGCAATCAGTTGAACTCATACGTAAGGGTTCTGTATCTATTGTTTTTGGAATATCGAATTTGGTTTTTATATTTGGTGTATTGTTGTGGGTAATGCTGTTTTTTGTTATGGGTTTGGTTGAATTAGGGTTAGATTTTAGTCATTTTGTATGGATTGTTGAAAAATTGGAACTCGGAATCTTTATTTGAATGTTTGATACATATGTAAGATTTCTGTATCTATTGTTTTCGAAATACCGAAATTGGGTTTAATTTTGTTCAGATTTTGTCAGCAATGTGGTTTTTATTAAGATTTTGGTTGAATTAGGCCTAGAATTTGATATATTTGCATATATTTTCCTTCTGCTTGTTGCAGGATTCTGCATCTATTTTTGAAATCTTGAATTTGTTTTATTTTGGTGAATTGTTGTGAGAAATGTTTTTTTGTCATGGATGTGGTTGAATTAGGCTTAGTTTTTAGTCATTGTGTATAGATTGTTATAAATTAGGGCTTAGAATTATTATTATTTTGCTAAATTTAATGGGTTATTTTTGTGTACAGAAGATCAACAAGGTAATCGCCATCATCAATCCTTGCTCTCTCTCTCTATATATCTTGTAAATTTTAAAATACAGTATAATATTGGTATTGCAGTTTTATCATGCTTTCTTATTTTTGCATTGGAGATTTTGTCGTACGTTTTGGAATTATTTTATTTCAGATTTTATGTTTTTTTAAATTGTAGTTTGAATTTATGTTATTGTAAAACACATGCGTGTGTCACTTTCACTAGTTTATATAAATTGGGGACATTTTTTTAGGGCTTAGAATGTTGAATACATATTTAAGGGTTTTGTATCTATTGTTTGAAATCTCGAACTATAAATGTTAATTTTTTTTTTTCCAGAAATTTTGTTTTTCTTGTGGGTGTTATTGAATTGGGTCCAGAATTTTGTATTTATGGTTAAATAAATACGTATGGGCTCTGTATCTGTTGTTTGAAATATTGATTTGGTCTTTGTTGAGATTTTGTGAGAAATATTGTTTTTTGTTATTGGTTTGGTTGAATTATGGCTAGAATTAGCTATTTTTGTTTGTATTGTTCTTTTGCATGTTGCAATTATACATAAGGGCTCTGTATCTATCTTTTGCGATATCCAAGTTTGGTTTTAATTTTGTGAGTAATGTTGTTTTTTGTAATGGGTTTGGTTGAATTAGTGCTTGAGTTTTTGTCTTTGTGCATAAATTGTTATAAATTAGGGCATGAAATGTTGGATATGTTGTGAAAAATGTTGTTTTTCTTGTGGGTGTGGTTGAATTAGGTTAGATTTTAGCCTGTGTATCAATTGTTATAATTAGGGCTTAGAATGTTGTATCTGAGTAATGCATTATTATATAAATTAGGGATATGATTTTTATTTGAATAAATAGTTAAGGGCTCTGCATCGATTGTTCAATATCTCGAATTTGTTTTAAATTTGATGAATTTTTGTGAGAATTGTTATTTTCTTGCGAGTGTGGTTAAATTAGGTTAGAGTTTTAGTCATTGTGTATAAATTGTTATAATTTAGGGCTTAGAATGTTTATCTGAATGTTGCAATAATCTATATAAATTAAGGACATGATTTATATCTCACTACATATTTTTAAGGGTTCTGTATCTATCCTTTGATATTTCCAATTTGTTCTTATCTTGCTTGTATTTATCAAAAAGTTTAGCTGTGGTTGAATTATGGCAAGAAGTTTACAAATTAGGGATTGCAATCATTTATTATAAAGTAGAATGTTCGTTTTTACTTTGGTTCGCCTTTTGTAAGAAGTGTTTCTTTTGTTATGTTTGTGGTTTAATTAGTGCGAGAAGTTTGTTCTTTGTGTACAACTTGTTCTTTTGGATGCTGCAATTATCAATTTTATTTAGGCTTTGTAATGTTGTGCATATTAGGGTTTAGCATTATGTATCCCAGTGTTGCAAACAATTATTTTTCTACATTGTGCTCTATCTCAATGTTGCAATCATTTTTTTTTTTCCGATTTAGGGATGGATTTATATCACACATTACAAACCTATGTGGTATCAAGTCTAGTATTTCTTGGTTGATCTTTTATCAGTGATTTTCTTTTCTTTTTTTCCCTTTTATGAGCGTGGTTGAATTAGGGACAGAAGTTTATTCTTCTGTTCAATTTGAATATTGCAATATGTACACTGATTAGGGTTTAGAATGTTGTATCTGAATGCTTAATTATTTGTCCAAATTAGGGTTTGGAGTGTTGTATCTGAATGTTGCAACTCGCTTGTGTATTTGATTTTGTGTTTGAATGTTGTATGTGAATGTCGCAATCATGTTTTCGTATTTGGGTCGGAATTTATTTCACATGTTACAATCATATGGGTATCAATCCTAAAAGAGAGAGTGTTGGAGGGACATTCATTATATGTTTGTTGTGGTAACTGGTGTTGTCTAAATGTGGATTAAGGGGTTGTTAAGCATCTGGTTAAAGTTGAATTTGGGCAACAATGGTGTTATTTGTGTAGAATTTGTTCAATCTGAATGTTGCTATCATTTACTTGAGTTAGGGTAGATTATCGCTCACTATTGGAAACCAATCAATTAGTATGTTGTGGTATTGTTGTTGATTTTATGATGAGTAGAACTCGTGATCGGTCTTTCGAATTAAGGCAGAAACAAAATTCTTTGTTCAGAATTTGTTCAATCTGAATGTTGCTATCATTGATTTGAGTTAGGGTTGAATATCGTTCACCATTGTTAACCAATGAATCAGTATGTCTGTTGTGGTATTGTTGTTAATTTTATGATGAGTAGAACTCGTGATTGTGTTTGGAATTAAGGCAAAAACGAAAGTCTTTGTGCATAAACTATTCATGTGAATGTTATGAATTACGATCGCGGTTTCAAATTAGGGTTAGAAATTAGAATGTGTTTTGCTAATGGAAACCACTGGAATATTTTATCAGGAAACCTCCTCTTGTTTGATTTGGTGACAATTAGTACCCATAAATTGTACAGATGATACAGGGAAGGTGGCCTTGGGTAGTTAACTGCTCTTTCATCAAGATTAGCTTCTTGCAGTATAAGAAATGGAATGAATAGGATGACAGCTTCCACACTAGATCTTGACAAGGCAAGAAATTTCTAATATTTTAGCCTACATGGGAGCTTGTAGAAGAGGGAGAACTTTTTAGAGAAACTATAAATAAAGCTATGAATTTCCCTTGTTTGATTTTTCATCAATTTAAGAAGGAAGGTACCTTCTTCAATTAAGATAATAGGAATAAGAGAATGTAAAATGCCGAGATAATGTATCTATTCCGAGGGATTCATCTAACTCTTGTGCCAAAGCTGGGTTAATAATTGTATATTAGTGCCATGAACTTTGCCTAATTATTGTTCCATCATTTCTTGTATAATGTTGGGAGCAAATTCTTGATTCTTGAGACCATTATACTTCAAATTTGTGTGTCTCGACATTTATTGGTTGTATAATATGGGGTGTGTGATTTCTTAAATATTGTGAATAAGAGGATCTGTCTGTTTTTGTTAGTTAGCAAGATACCTAGTTATACTGAGCATCTGTCCTTGTAGGTTTATTTCATTTGCTCTGTTCAGTTCAAATTCGGAATTAAGAAAATCATCCTTCTTTTAAATTGCTTCTGACTTCACATTTTATCTATGACTTGTATTGCTACATGGTAGCTAGTTTACAGTTGACTGCACCTTCTGTTGTAATTTACTTCTCTTGATTGACCAATCTCTTTCTAAAACCTTTTCTCCTCTTTATTATCTTGCGTTGATGGCAATCGTGTCTTCCTGGTAGCAGCAACCACGTTTTGACGCTGTGGTCATTTCCTTGTCTGATTTAGCTGAGTGTGCTGTCAAAAGCTGACATATATCTATTTCTGTAGTCTTTTAGACTGCATTTGTGTAGGTAGCGTTCCCAATGGCCAGCTGGCAGAACTTTCGGGGTCTTACCTACTGTTGACATCATTTCAAAGGAGAAAGGAAAGAAGTGATGAATAAGTTTGCTAAATATATTCTATAAATAAAAAATTATTGGTGTATGCACTTTGAAAGTTTGGCTTCATGATGCAGTTCTTTCTGAAGCTGTACTTAAGCAAATATAGCTGAGTTTCACTGGGATATTGTGGTTGCAATGCCATCTTTCTTGTTACTGATAACTGAGAATTTGAACCAGCATTCAGGTTTTGTTTGTAACATGTGGTGTCACCAGATTTAGTGTTTTAATTAGCAAACTTATATTGCTGATTGCATATTCTCTCCGGGTAATCCCCCTGCCCATGTTTATGGCAAGCGCTCCATTCAGGTCTTAAGGTTTCACATTGAATGCAATCACATTCATGCACGCATAGTACATTTTGTGGGTATTCATAGTTGTTGGTAGGGATTGTCACTAAGGTGAAGATGATACATTGTAAATATCAATGCAAAATGGGGACAATATATTATTAATATTAAATGTTGCTGTCTTGCTGGTCAGATGTTGTGAGATAATTTGAAGGGACTAAGACTTTTGATATACGTCAATACTTATTCGTAGGTGTTTGTGCACATATTCAATGTTGGCTATAGAAAATCCACCCTTGCGTGATCCGTGTACTCATTTTTCTGTTAGAAAATTATGTGGGTTTTGCTGAGCCATCTTGTTGCACTAAACTAGCTGATTTGAGATGTTTTCAAGTTTTCTGCTGTGACTATGGCTGGAAGTGACCTTTTTCCAGAAAGGAGTGAAAGCTCTTGCTGAAAGAGAAGACTATTCCAGTGCAATGTTATTTATAGGTGATGACAATAAGCAATTTTAGTAGCTTTTGTCTGATTACCTGAACCAGCAGACCTTTCCATGTGAAGGTTGAACATCATTAAAGCGTTTGTAATTCTTATTGATGTTATCATTGTTAACCCATCTTTTGGTCGTTTAGGCATTTATTTATGGTTGTAAAAGTTATGTATGTTCTCTTGCAATTTACTTGTCACTTAATGGGGTTGCTTTGTCTTGTTATTGGAGAGAACAAACCATTCTGTACTCCTTTATATTTTGAGTAATCTCTCCTTATTTATTCGCCGTTGCGTATGGGCCACTGTGGATGAACAGGGTTTCCGGAAAGTGGATCCAGACCGTTGGGAGTTTGCGAATGAAGGATTTCTCAGAGGTCAAAAGCACCTCCTTAAAAGTATTAATCGAAGGAAACCCGTCCATGGCCACACCAATCAACAATCCCAACAACCTCATGGACGGAATTCCTCTATTGGAGCTTGTGTTGAGGTAGGAAAATTTGGGCTTGAGGAAGAAGTCGAGAGGCTGAAAAGGGACAAGAATGTCCTTATGCAAGAGCTTGTGAGGTTAAGGCAACAACAACAAAACACCGATAATCAGCTGCAATCGACTATCCAGAGGCTACAAGGCATGGAACAGAGACAACAGCAGATGATGTCATTCTTGGCTAAAGCTGTGAACAGCCCTGGCTTTTTGGCACAGTTTGTGCAACAGCAAAATGAGAGCAACAGGCGAATTGCTGAAGGAAACAAAAAGAGAAGGCTTAAGCCGGATGGGGATAGTATGATATCTGACAATCTCTCGGATGGGCAAATCGTGAAGTATCAACCTATGATGAACGAGGCGGCCATGGCTATGCTTCGACAAATTATGAAATCAGATGCTCCTCCTCTGATCAAAAAATTTGAAAATGGTTCCGGTGCTTTATTACCTACTAACGAGGGTCCTGTAACTCGTACATCAGGAGTGACTCTTCAGGAGGTCCCACCATCGAGTGGGCAGTCCTTTTCGGGGTTAAATTCTGGGGGTTTAGTACAAAGTCCATCAGCTTCAATATCAGATTGTCAGTCTTCCTCTCTTGATACAGATTCTAATATGGTTTCACCAATCATTATGGGAGAGCAAAACATACATCCTCTCACACTTCCGCAGATTGATACAACCATTCCTGAGCTCTCATCTCTACAGATGGTTCCAGAAAGCAGTGCTGACATGGCAAATACGGCCTCGTCAGGATTGAATGATGGGATACCCTTAACACTCGACTATTTTATGGATGCTGATTTTGAATGGGATGATACCTTATTGGACAATGATTTAGAAAAGCTCCCTGAGATTAGTGATCCATTTTGGGAACAGTTCCTTTCGAGTCCAAAACAGCCTGGGGAGAATGTAGACATGGACTCAGCTTCTGTGGAAGTTACTACCAAGGAAATCGAAGCGAAGCTGTTGGAGAATGGATGGGATGAAACTCAAGATATGGGACAGATTACTGAACAAATGGGGCATCTTACTTCAGATACCCCAAAAGAATGACAATCCATGCTAAATGTACAATTACCTTACTTCACTCAAGTTAAATTTAACGTTATAAACTCAAAACTCAATATATGTTGTGATGATGGGTCTCTTATTCTATGATGGAAGTTAGTCTTACCTGTGTATCCATATTGATTTGAGTTGTTTCAATTTTGCTATGCGATAGAGATCTGGGTTTTGGTTTTCAACTCTATCTCCCTCTCTGTGCCTTCTTTTGCCTCATCTTCAAATTTGTACCCGTTTGCTTTGAAATTAGTCGTAATTTTATGACTTCATAGTGGCACTTAGTGGTGACAGCTTATGGTATCTGATAAGAATTCTGTTGTTTGCTGTTCTTCCTGGATTTCTGCAGGCTTCATACAAAAAGACGTCACCATGATAGCTGTTTAGGTAATTCTCTTTTCAATGTTTTCGGATGTGCTCTACTTGTAGCTCTTTCTAACCTCTTAATATGTAAAGATAAACTCGGTACTTATTGTCTAAAAACAGCTTGTTTCCGAAACACCAAGTGAGTCTTAGGATCTGACCCAATGTTGATTTGTGTGCAATTTTTCGAATTATCGAGGGGAGATGCTTCAGCAAACCAAAATCTCAAATATTTTTGTTTGTTGGTTAATAATTTAGTAATTCGTCAACAGATATTGCCACGACATTACACGGGGCATAAAAAGTCCAACGAACCAAATGTCTGCTGAACTGCAAATTTTGGAACAATGGTTAAACTTCTTTGTTTAGAAGCGGAAGTTCTAGCCCTAGAGATTACTGGTTCTTCCACAAAGATGACTGGAACTGCCTGTGAAATGTGATTTTTCCATGAATATTGTGCATAGATGCCCACTTGAGTTGATTCAATTCTATTTTGTCCTTGTTTTCCTCAGACTTCCATGCGGATTGTGCTAGGTGATATTGAGAGCTATCAAGTTTGTTGGTAAACAAAATTTGATAAAATAAAGATTGCTTATTTTGGGATTAGCTGAGTTTTATAGACGGAAGCTCGTGAGTATTCGTATATGGGGATAGATACGTATACGAGTCCTGGAAGACTTGATCTGGGGAAATGGATTCTTCCAACGGGCATGGGGATGTGTGGTGACTAATGGTGTTGGAACATCACGTGGGTTATTTCGTACCGATCAAACCATGCCAGAAGCTAGTCAATCGACTTTTGTGTGTGGTATGCTTCAGAGAGAATTAATTTAACACAAACATTGTCTTATTGTTGGGGGTATTGGTGCGGGAGAAAGGGGAGAACAGAGCTTCTGAAGTACCTGATGGCTCCTGGTTTCAGAAACTGGAGATAAATTGCTTTCATGGTCCATTGTGTTCCCGGAGTTTTTTTTTCTTTTTTTTTATTTCATAAAACCGATAAAAATTAGAACAAAATGACCACCTCTGAACCCGAAAATTAATCAAAGCTTCAACTTAAACGAGGTCTATCATCCCATGCTGAATTCGATAACATTATTAAAATGTAATTTTATGCACAAGAATTATAAGCGTGCCAGATAATGTGTTGAACCAATCGACTCAAAATTTAGTGCTTGTGTACACGGGGACATGATGGTATGCAAATGAGTTGGCAGAGATATCATATCGAAGACTAAAGTATAGAGGCGATAACAAGGGTACTGAATCTCCTCACATCTGTTGACACTAAAATTTTGACCAAATTTAATCAATGGATTTCAAGTTATAAGGATCAAAAGTTCATATTATTGAGATATTTGGAGTTCTGAGATCATAAATTTTATTAATCGGCCTACATATTTGGGCCCAAATTTCATAAGCCCAGAGGCTCTAAATCCAAATGGCGTAAATCCCGCTCTAAGTTTGAATTTTGAGACCGAATTTCACGAACCCCGAGGCTCTAAAAATCGAACCTCAGGTCCAAATTTTACAAGCTCCGAGACTCTAAAGAGTTGAACCTCCGGTCCGAACTTCATAGGCCTTGAGGTTTTAAGGACTGAACTTCACGAGCCCCGAGGTTCTAAAAGCCAAACTTCGGACCCGGGTACCATGGATCCGGAGGCTAACAAAACCCGAGAACACCTGAGTGCGGAGCACAAGAATAAAAATCAAATTATAACACTATTGAGAGAATCACTCAACGATAAAGTACATTGGAAAAATATCCTTCCAATTGAGAGAATCACTCAACGTACGTTAGAGAAAAATCCTCCCAATTGAGAGAATCACTCAACAACAACTGAAACGGTGGATCAATATCCTCTCACGCTCTCTATAAATTGGAGGGTGATAAACAACACAAGAAACTTTTTCTCTTTCAAGCTACAAGACTAAAAAAAAAGCTACAGAGAGATTCAGAGTTACTTTAACCCGAGTTCAAGCTACAAAGTTCAACCGAGATGGAGATATATAGGTAAAGTGTTCCAAAAAGGCCCTCCATGTATTTCTTTATCAAATGTTATGCAAATCAGAGGATTTTAAACCCAAACATTAATAAAATTTTGTTATTGAAAATTTATGTGCTTGTGTTTATATTATTTCTTTTATTTGTTCTTTATTAATCGGAGGTTATCAAATGTAATTAACGATTTTTCTTAAAAGTCGGAAATAGGAACCTATAATCAAATAAATAATAAATACTGCATAAGCAGTGGAATTTTGTGGCACATATATAAATTTTACAAAACCCTAAAAGGTTTAAAATTTGTGTCTACAAATTTTTGGCACGCCCAGTGGGACCTATTTCTCCTCCCATCTTTTAAAGAACATAAAAAAATTGATAATAACAAGCACACATAAAAAAATAAATATATATGTTTCTCATACTGACTTTCTTATCTGCTTTTATAGGTTTGTCGAGGAGAAGAGGTTATGGAAGGAGGTGCTCCTAACCCCTACTCCTAGTAGGGCTTATGATCGTATGCTCTTAAGGTCTGAAAAGATAGAGGTGGTTGTATACTCTAGCTACGGCTCTGTCAGAACCCGGAGGGCTACAGAATCCTTTAGATTCTATTGGTCCAAAAAGGTGATACCAGCAAAGTCTCAAACGGCTCTAGAACCAACGGGGTTCTCGGAATCTTTTGGGAAAATGATTGCAATTAACTTTGAGGCTCCGGAACTATCACGGCCCTTGGGGTCCGGAAAGGGTTCTATACACTAAAGGGCTTCCAAACCTACGAGGTTCTTGGGGTCCATTGGAAAAAGACCTATCAATCACCAGGCTCCAGAACTTAAACGGTTCTCGGGGTTAAAAATCTATGTCCATAGGGCTCCTGAACCTTCGAGGTTCTTTGGGTCCAAAAGGATATCGAAATTTCAAAAGTCTCTGGAACCTTAAAAGTTCCCGAGGCCAAAAGCTAATGTTTATCAGGCTTGTGAACCCCTGAGGTTCTCGAAATGCATGAAGAACCTTGTATCCAGTATGGCTCCCAGACCTGGCAAGTTTGTAGGGTCAACTATGAGATTCACAAACTCCTTAAGTCCCCAATCTCTCGAGTTTTCAAACTCTAGAAACTCCGAGTTTTAGAATTCTAGAATATCCAGGTCCCCGAAATTCAGCCAACAAATTGACACTGTCTTCGAAAGTCATCTCTATAAGAAAGCAGATGACCTGAAGAAAATCGCCGAAGTTTGTTTCCAAGCTGCTAAGAGTCTCAGACACCTTTGAAACACTTCAAAGACTCGAACATTCTCGATTATTGCCGAAATTGCGAACGAAATTGCAGTTGTTACTTTAGCAGTTATCAAAATTGGGACTACTGAAGACAATGCAAGGCAGCTTCTCAGGCATACCCAAAGGTCAGTAAACATAGCAAATTCGGCATAGGAAGCCGTATTCGAGGAAAATTAGAGAATTATCCAGAACATCGGGAAGAAAGTGATGGAAAATGAAAGAAGAAAACCATCACAATTTCCTCGAAACTTTGGGAGATTCTTGGCTGAGGAAAGAATATCCTCAATGCCAGTAAGTTCTCATTCCGAAAAGGATGATGCAAGGAAGAAAATAAATTCCAGATCAAAATCGCATTCGGTCGCTGGCGATATTATTGGAGCAATAGAAAAGGCTTTGGGAGAAAGTAGTCAATCAGAGTATCCCATCTATGAAGGATCAAATTCTGGAACTAAAGCAATCGAGTTGTTCCGAAAGGGGCCTGTAACAAGGTGCATGACTAGGAGGATAGACATGGATAATCTCGAAACTCAACAGTTTCCTGAGATGGAAAAGTCAGAAAATCTACTGTACGAATCTGATGACCCATATTCACCAAAATCAATCTCCAATATGGGAAAGGTTGTTGTAGTCATGATGACTGATGTTGATAGGGAAAAGAACATACAAGATTCTGAAGATGTTGGAGAATCTGGTGAAATAAGAGATAAAGATAAAGAAATTGCTTTAATATTGGAGCAAATACAACAATTGCAAGCTCAGGTAGTAGCCTTGACTTTGGGTGCACAACCTGTGAAAACCATAAAAAGGAATGAGGCCATTCCATACAGTTGGGGACATCTCAAAAGATGTTGGAGGCATCTGGGAAGCTTCCTACCCAACCTGCCTTTATGGGGGCCAATTATTCTGGATACTCGAATATCCAACAAGCATCGTATGGCCAACTTAGCCCATAACTTATCATGATAATAGATGAAATAGTGAGAAAACAAATTCAAAGAATTATGGATAGGGACGAAGAAAGTTTTCGAATTATATCAAAGCCCTATCCCTCATGGATTGATACGGTACCATTCCTTGCAAATTTCTCTCAACTTGATTTCAAGATGTTTGATGGAACGAGAAACCCGGGCAACATGTTGCACATTTCTTGTCACGTTGCATTCTTATTGCACAACAAGAAGCTTTTTGCTTACAGTTTTTTGTACAATCTCTTGAAGGTTCGGCCTTCACGTAGTATTCAAATCTACCCGAAGGTTCTATACCAAATTGGGATGCGATGGTTAAGGAATTCCTTAAGCAATTTTGCAACACTCAAAGACGGGTTGGAGTTCCAAAACTCATCGAAACTAAGCAAAGAGATAACGAGTTAGTCACTGACTTCATAGCACGATGGGGAGCCTTGACATTTGCATGCCCGCAAAAATTTACACAGTTAGAGTTGGTCCGAATGTGTTTAAATAATTTTTGGCATGAGCTATCAACCGCCTTTATGGCTCAAAATTTTGAGGGTTTCAACCAACTATGTACTAAAGCCCACGACCTGGAGGCTCACCTAGTGAAGAAAAGAAGGTCAAAGGGGTATGAAAGAATAGAAACGTCTACTGCAGCAATGGTGGAAACCAGAAAGAAAGTTCCGGTGGTAGTAGGGGCCAAAAAGCCAAATGAATATGAGAAATCTTCTATGAAGAATAGGATGGAAAAGAAATATTTGTTTGACAATAAGCTGAGAGAAGATCTATTTGAAGATCTTTTGGAACAAAAACTAATTACATTGTCGGATCTAAAGAGGCCTAATGAGCAAGAAAAGACTAATGATCCGAAATATTGCCCATATCATCGGCTGGTGGGTCATCATGTTAGGGATTGTTTCATTTTGAAAGATAAGATCCCGGAATTGCTTGACTCAAAAGTGATCGAACTTCCTCCTATAGAAAGAGCCACTGTAAATGCAGTTGTGACAAATGATGATGATGAAGGGGAATGGATTGTTTATGAATCTAAAGGAATGAAGAAAAGACGAAAGTCTATGTCAAAACCCCAAGATTCTAAGGTGCAAACTCCTAAAAATTATTATAAAAATAGGAGTTTTAAGAAGTCGAAAAGAGCCAAAGTAAATCAGGGTAAAAAGAAACCAGTAGTTCAAAAGAAGAAGAACATACTTGGCATGGATTTTGGAGAATATCTTGTACAATCTCCACTTCTACCAGTCACATTAAAGGAATTTTTACCCACGAAATTGCAATCTGTTAAGCTATGGATATACTTTAAGAGAAGGAGGGAAAAAAGTATCCCATCTCTTGTTTAAGTATTATAATTATAGGTGATGATGAAGAAGATTGCGAGGAAGATATCGATATGGGGAGTTGTGTTTGGAACCCTATAATCATCCCTGACTCGCCTAAAGTTGATACAATAAAAGCATATGAAGACTCTCATATATCACAAAGTGAGTTCATGCGAACTTCGGAATACGTGAGAGGGCCAAGGCAAAACGATCGATTATATAATTCCGACATAGAATTAACAAAGGGGATACAGAGGCGACTTTTTGAAGAGGATGGTCCCATTACTAAATATGAATTAGATGGGAAACTATGGTTATCTTCAGCAAAAAATCATAAAACTGAACCAATTGAATATCCATACATCGAGGATTGAAAGTTGGGATTTTTCTACTGAAAGTTCGCCATACGTCTCTCCAGCAAGAACTTATGATGGAAAAAGTATTAGAAGTGATCATTTCTCATGCAATGTGATTACAGTAGATATCTATTTAGAGGAAGGGGAAGTGCAGGTGCGAAGTAGCCCCGACAATGATAAAAGGACAAAATTTGAGGCTTCAAAAGAAGGAATGAATAAATATAGAGTGACGATTTCCCTGGAAGAAAATGAATTAGGGTTTTGTCAAAATGGTGTTCTTATGTCTAGCCAAATTACGAGACACCCATACCCCAAATGAGTTGAAAGAGTATCATTCCCGAATGGATACTTAATACAAAAATTCTCTTTATATAATGGCTCTGGGTGCCCCAAATACCATCTAGTACATTTCTTGGCAAGATGTAGAAATAGTATAAAATCTCAAGCCCTTCTACTTCGCCAATTTGTACTTTCACTAGAAGGTAGGGCAACAGATTTGTACTTTCGACTATCTCCCAACTCGATTTCAAGTTAGGATATGACGGTAGAAGCCTTCTATGGGAATTTTTATAGCCATTGGGCAAAACTTAAGATGACAGAACACCAGGAAGAAAGTGCATTGGTCCGAATGCCTGATATACACAATCAAAGGATTCAT
>MKEJ01052841.1:0-11610 GCA_001753735.1 Embelia ribes | reverse complement strand
TTTATTTTAGACCAGGGATTTTGTGAGGTTACATACGCGAATCCATATTATTCAAATTTAAAAAAAAAAAAAAATTCAAATCCAAATCCAAATTTCGATTAATTTGCGTGCAATATCCAAATATATATATATATATATATAATGACAACATTTTACTATTTTAATATTTCGAGTAATTTCGCGAATCCATATTATTCAAATTTTAAAAAAATAAAATTTAAATCCAAATCCAAATTCTGATTAATTCGCGTGCAATATCCAAAGTTGGGGTCAGGTTCCGAATTTTTTTCTCCCCCTGGATCTACGCGGCTCATTTAATGCTGGTGACGTGGCCCGGTAAATGAGAAACCAAAGTTTTCCCCATCTAAATATAAAGCTGGAACAGAACAAAAGACAATCGTTATCTTAAAGGAGAAGGAGGAGGAATAAAAATAGTATTTAAGTTTTTTTTTTTTTATTTAGCAAAAAAACACTACCACAGCCCTTATTATCCTTGATTCCCATCTCTACTCAGCCAAATCCAAGCTCTTATTATGCATGTAAGTTCAATTTATCATTCATCTCTTTAAATTTCTCCTATTGTTCTGCTGGGTTTTGTGAATTAGAATTAAAATCCCATTCTTGATCTATTGATTTGGTTTTTTTTTTTTAATTGGCTGGTTTAGTTGTTGATTGAACCAAATTAAAGTTTTTATTTTACTTGTAGGTTCAATTTAACAATCATTTTCCTTTGGTTTCTCCTCTTTTCCAATTGGGTTTTGGGAATAATTAAAAACCATATTTTTTTATTTATTCATTTGGGGTTTTTGATTGGCTGATTTAATTGTTGATAGAACCAAATTAAAGCTTTTATTGCACTTGTAGGTTCAATTTATCAGTCATTTTCCTTTGGTTTGTCCTATTTTCCAATAGGGTTTCATGAGTAAAATTAAAAACCCTCTTTTCGATTTATTGATTGGGGGGTTTTTTAATTGGCTGAGTTAATTTTTGAGTGAATTGATGAAAATAAGCTATTTCTGAGGTTTTTGTATCTGTGTTTTCTGTGCTTGCTGTTATTAGTTATGTATATACACATACATGCATACATGCATAAAGGTTTCACCTTTTGCTCTTAAGTTTAGTGTTCTAATGGCCAAATTGGGGGGAAAAGCTGTTACGATTTGATTACTGAACTTGAATCCACCCTTGTGCTTGATTCCTATTTTATGGTTTGATGCTTAATTTTGGATTAGGAAGTATTAATTATTGAATTTATGTTTTGGGTTTGAGATAAATTGATTGCTTGAATTGGGATTTTAGGTACCCCCCTAATTGGTCTTAATGAATGAACTTTTGTTGGCACGAAATTGAGGGTTTTCCCTTAATTTTTTGGGTTTTTTTGGGTATTGAAGATGCAAAGGGTACGAATTTCATCACGCCAAGCCCCGGTGCACAAATTAGGGGATACCCAAATGACGTTATCCCCAAAATTTAGACTAGCTGCAATCCAATCCTCTCTATCTGATCCATCCTTAGAGACGGAATTATTTAATAGGGGAGAACCCCTAATCCCTGGTCTCCCCGATGATATAGCCTTAAGTTGCCTCCTTCGCCTCCCTGTCGAAAGCCACATGACCTACAAAATCGTATGTAAGCGTTGGTACGTGCTGTTTAGTCGAAAAGAATGGTTCTTTGCCCGAAGGAAAGAGCTAGGGTTCAACGACCCTTGGCTCTATGTCTTCGCTTTCCACAAATGTACCGGAAAGATCCAATGGCAAGTTTTAGATCTTATCCACCTATCTTGGCACTTGATCCCAGCTATGCCTTGTAAGGACAAGGTTTGCCCACACGGATTTAGGTGCATATCGGTCCCACAGGAGGGTGTGCTATATGTATGTGGGGGTATGGTCTCCGATGTTGATTGCCCTCTAAATTTAGTGCTCAAATATGAGGTCCAAAAAAATCGTTGGACCGCGATGAACAAAATGCTTACCCCCCGAGCGTTCTTCGCTAGCGGTATGATCGATGGAAAAATATATGTCAGTGGTGGAAATAGTGTTGATCTCTTCGAGCTTAATTCGGCCGAAGTTTTGGACCCTTTGGATGGGAATGGAAGTTGGGGTACAATTGCAAATATGGGGACAAGCATGGCCTCTTACGATTCAGCTGTTCTTAATGGGAAGCTACTTGTGACCGAGGGTTGGTTTTGGCCTTTTTATGTTGCACCGAGGGGTCAAGTTTATGACCCCAAAATAGATAAATGGGAGAATATGGCTTCTGGGTTACGAGAGGGGTGGACCGGTTCGAGTGTTGTTCTTTTTGACCGTCTGTTTGTGGTGACGGAGCATGAAAGGACGAAGCTTAAAGTTTATGACGTGAATACGGATAAATGGGAGTCTATTTCTGGGCCAGCATTGCCAGAGCAGATATGCAAGCCTTTCTCGGTGAGTTGCTTTGATAAGCGGATTTTTGTGGTGGGTCGTAATCTCCATGTTGCTATTGGTGAGGTTAGCGTTGTGAAGGAACGGGGTGGCAGAAACACGGAGGATGAGATGAGATTCTCTGTTGAATGGCTCGTGGTGAATGCACCGGAGGGTTTTTCGGAGTTGACGCCCTCTAGCGCGCAAATCTTGTTCGGTTAACTTGCTGGTTTTAATTTGAATATAATTATGTTGCTCTATTATATTGTATGTCTACGAGTTTTTTGATTTCTGTCGCAGCGATAAATGTGTGAAAGGCTCTGGAAGTTGTTCGATACGATGTACTTGTACAATATTTGCCGTGTGTTGTGTTGTATATAAGTCTCAGTTCTCTTCGATCTATTGGGTGATCAATTTCTGTAAGTGATTACCATATCGTGTCTACTTTATGCAACCATATTTTGAACTCTTCATATGGAAGCAAATCTTGGATGTGCTGAAAATTATATATATATTTTTCTTCTGACAAGATTAGATTTTTTACAAGTAATACATATTTTTGGTTTTGGTTTTTGGAAGTATTTATAAACACCTGTTTCTGGTTTTGCTTCCCATTATTTTAATTCGGTACACCTTCGGATAATCAAGGCCAAACCATGCATAAACAAGCTCGGAATTGCTCAATAAGGGCTCAGCATGGATTGCTTCGACAGTAAAAGAAGGCTTGTTCCGTAAGCTCACTAAACATGAAGTTCTCGCTTAAGTACTCGTAAAAGGATTTCATTTCCACCCGAAAGTTTCAAAAACTGATGAGTCGACCTCACCTTTATAAGTAGCTTAAAAATGCGCAAAAAAAACATTAAACCTAGGAACTTTGTACAAAAATTCCAGCACTAGCTTTCATCTAAAACACGGGTCATGGTCGTTGCATAGAAAAAGAAAAATAGAATTATATATTCCATCTGTTTCTCTTTTCACCTCTACATGTACTTGCTTACAAAGTGAAATCTTTAGATAATACGACGAGCATACAGAAATTAAAATAAAAACCCAATGGGGAAAATTTTATTGAAGTTTTAGTAATAATCATCTTTCGATTTGGTCCTTGGTATCTAATTTACAAATCCTTCACATTCAACCTGGAGCTTGATTTCTTAATTTGGAGAACATGACCAAACACGTTTACGATACTCCTCGAGGGCCCACATTGGAAAAATATTCCCGTATCGTGCATAATGTAACATGCAGTTTTTATTGAAAGCGCCTGCAATTCATGTTTCATGGTTAAAACGATAAAAATGATTCAAAAAATATACTAAAGGTGTAATACCTTGTAATTCATTTTGCATCAAAATGTTCAATAATAGTCAGTGGAGAATAAACAAAAATAGTAATATAAATTAAGTTGGAAAGTAATAAATTATTTTAATTAACAATTTATGTTTAGCCATGTCTCATTAGTTTTACGTTCACAGAACAAAGAGAAGAGAGAGGAGAAGAAGAGAATTTCAACCAAAATTCTCACGATCCGAGCAGAGAAGGAGGCTGAGAGAGAAACGAGTAGCGTATTTGGAACCCTCGTCGCGAGCCCGTCATTTTGGTGCAAGTAGTTTTTGAAAACTTTTCCTAGCGTTCATGCCCTAATTCACCAAATTCTTCTAAAAACATGATTTTATGACGAATTGGTAGTTGTATTGCGTTGATAATTTGATATTGCTATTCAAATTTGGTCATAGATGTAAAATTGTGGTAAAATTCCTCGAACAGGAATTTAGGGTCTGAGGGAATTCGACAACCCAGTGAAAATGTACATTGCGAAATTAGAAGACTTTTGTATGAGTACGACATTGTTCACCCAATTATTGTTCATTCGCTGTTACTGTTCATCCGCGGTCATTGTTCACCTGATTACTGTTCATCTGCGGTCACTGCTCATCCGCGGCTATCGTTTATCCGTGGTTACTGTTCACGGAACTTTTCATGACATTGACGTGAAAAGTAGAACAATGATTGAATTTAAGCTAATTACTCATAGGTGATCGTGAGGTAGGTGGTGATTTCGACGGAGACAGAAATTAATGTGTGTTGTCTAATTTTCGAAGAGTTGCACACTAAATCTCAAGTGCAGTTAGCTTTACCATAATTATCATTAGAACCTCAAGTTTATACGTGGTGGTTGCAATTTCCTTTTATAATTTTTCTTTCACAAATTATATCTCTCCCGATTATATACAATTTATGCATATATATACCCAGGGGGGGTGTGAAATACATGGGCCCTGCATTTTCAGCAGGCCAATGCCCGTCGCTTGCTTGGATTGCACAATTTAATCACATGATTTTTCTCAGCGGAATTGTTACTGCCTCATTCGTCACCTCTTCTTTCTCTCCCAATCTCACCGGCGGTATGCTTAGATCAATACTACTGTTCTCCTTTTTGAGCTGTTGCAAAAAAACAACAAACATGCAATTACTATAATTTTTCCCAACTAAATTTATTTTATTATCGTTCTAATTTACGTACTTGCATCCTCATTAGAAGATCGCCACTGGGAAAGGCTCGCCCTCGATCTCTTTTGCAATTATTCTTATATTGCTCTCTAGCTTGTTCAACCTCTTTTCGCTCTTTAGATGTACCTGCGTTAGGATCATACTCCCAAATTTGTCTACCGATATAGTTATTGGTGCTAAATAAGTATTTCCCATTCCCTTCGGCTGTCTTCGGCTTCCACATTTTCCTTAAAATTTATTGGTTTTCTCTACAAATTTAAAATATAAACTCTTCAAAACATTTCTATAAGGGCATGAAATGGTTTTAGCACCTCCCACAAGTGTAATGAGAGAATATTGAAGGCTTTAAAGTGTGTGTGTGTGTGTTTTGTGAAATGTGTGTGGTGAATACTAACAATTTATATATTTTAGGTATGATGTGGTTGATGCGTACAATTTGAATTGATTGCAAATAATAATGCTAAATTAGTTGATGTGCTCAATTTGTGTGTTGTGTAAAATAATAGGCTCCGTTACATAATATTTAGCCGAAAAAACTGCAAATCAATTTTTATAACCGAACGATGTTGAGACTTAAAACTCATGATTTTCACAATGTTCGGATAACACGTTAGACAATCTGCTAACGTATGATCTTGTAAAAAGTTAAGCTGTTAGATATAGAAATATTTTATTGTCTATTGTGCATACGATTTGAGTGACTTATAAAGCAAGTTCAAATTGGGTGTTTTTTTTACGCAAAATTTAGCCGGCCTTGTTACTTTATTACCATGGATTACACTACAGGTTCATGTTATTTTTACCCAAGTACTATGAAGTTTCCATAGTTTCAATTAAAGCACTAAGAGTCCCCAAAGCCTTACAAAGATATGGACTTAGGTCCCCAAATTTGAGAAAATGAAATATTTTATCTTTCTTTCTTTTTTCTTTTTTATTCTTCTTCTTTTTTTTTATATTTTTTTTTTTATCTTTTTTCCTAATGTTAAAATACCAACATGCTTAAGCTAGGAGAGAAAAATAGCATGAATGATCCTAGATAAAAAGACAAAATTTTATAAATAACAAAATGGTCACTTGATATTGATATTGTTGATGCAAACATTTTAAACAATTTTATTTTTCTTGTTGATAATGAATTCCATGTTATAAGGTTCAAAAGCCCAAAATATTGAAATGCCAGAGGTTTATGCCCATAAAATTTATAGGGTGGCCTTCATATTCAAGCCCAAATATGTAAGCCTCGAGGCTCTGAGTCCGAATAGCGTAAACCCTGAAAGTCTAAGTACGAATTTTAGGACCGAACTTCACAAATCCCGAGGCTCTAAAAGTTGAACCTTAGGTCCGAATTTCACAAACCTCGAGATGCTAAGGAGTTGAATCTCGGGTCCAAACTTTATAACCCCCGAGGTTCTAAGGACTAAAATTCAGGTACCTCGAGATTGTAAAAGCCAAACCTCGGGTCCGAGCTCTATGGATTCCGAGGCTGACAAAATCTGAGGTTGTGTACAGGAATAAAAATCAAACGATAAAATTAGTACGATAGTTGAGAAAACAATTCAACGGAAGATAAACACTGTTGAGAGAATTACTCAATGATAATGTATGTTAGAAAAATATTCTATCAGTTGAGAGAATTACTTAACGACAACTAATATGTTAAGAAATATACTCTCACACTCTTTATAAATAAGAGAGCGATAAACAAATAGAGGACTTTCAATTTCAAGCTGCAAGACTAAAAAAGTTACAGAGAGATTTATGGCTACTTCAACCCGAGTTCAACCGTCACAATTCAACCAAGATGGAGATACATAAGTAAAGGGTTCCAAAAAGACCCCCATGTATTTTTTAATCAAATGTTATGTAAATAAGAGGGTTTTAATCCTAACATTAATAAAATTTTGTTGTTGAAAATTTATGTATTTGTGCTTATATTATTTCTTTTATTTGTATTTTATTAATCAGAGGTTATCAAATGTAATTAACAATTTTCTATAAAAATCGGAAATAGGAACCTACAATCAAATAAATAATAAATATTGTATAAGCAGTGGAATTTTGTGACACATATATAAATTTTATAAAATATATATTTTATAAAATCCTAAAAGGTTTAAAATTTGTGTCTACAACAACTTATAAATTTTAATTTGACATATTTCTCCTCCCATATTTTAAAGAACATAAAAAAAATAATAATAAACAAGCACACACAAAAAAATAAATATACATGTTCCTCTTACTGACGTTCTTATCTGTTTGTATAGGTTTGTCGAGAAGAAGAGGTCATGAAAGGAGGTGCTTCTAACCCCTACTCCTAGTAAGGCTTCCGAGCGCATGCTCTTAAGATTTGAAAAGATAGAGGTGGATGCATACTCTGGCCACGGTTTTTTCAGTACCCAGAGGGCTACAAAATCCTCTAGATTCTATTCGTTTAAAAAGGTGACATCGATGAAGTTTCAAATGGCTCCGGGACCTGAGGGTGTCTTGGGATCTTTTGGAAAAATGATTACAATTAACTCCAAGGCTCCGAAATTGTCATGGTTCTTGGGGTCCGAAAGGGGATCTACACACTAGAGGTCTTCTAAACCTATAAGATTTTCGGGGTCCACTGGAAAAAGACCTATCTATTACTAGGCTCCAGAACCTAAATGGCTCTCAGGGTCAAAAGTCTATTTCTAGAGAGCTCCTAAACCTTCAAAGTTCTTCGGGTCCAAAAGGATATCAAAATTTCAAAAGGCTCTGGAACCTCCGAAGTTCTCGGGGTCAAAAGTTGATGTTTATTAGGCTTTTGAACCCCCGAGGTTTTGGAAACCCATAAAAAACCCTGTATCTTGTGTGACTTTCAGACCTAATAGGTTTGTAGGGTCAACCATGAGATTCATAAAATCCTCAAACCCCCAAGCTCTCGAGTTTTTGAACTCTAGAAACACCTAATTTTCGAACTCTAGAATCTTCGGGTCCCAATATTTCAACCGACAAATTGACACTGTCTTCGAAAGTCATCTCTATAAGAAAGCAGATGACCTGAAGAAAATCGCCGAAGTTTGTTTCCAAGCTGCTAAGAGTCTCAGACACCTTTGAAACACTTCAAAGACTCGGGCATTCTCGGTTAAAGCCAAAACTGCAAACTAAATTGTAGCCGCTACTTTAACAGTTATCAAAATTGGGACTATTGAAGATGATGTAAGGCAGCTCCTCAGATGTACCCAAAGGTCAGTAAACATAGCAAATTCGGCATAGGAAACTGCATTCAGGGAAAATTGAAAAATTATCTGGAACATTGGGAAGAAAGTAAAAGAAAAAAAAATACTGTCACAATTTTCTCAAAGCTCTGGAAGATTTTGGCATGGAAAAGAAGAAGGGTACTATTAATGCCAATAAGTTTTCATCCAAAAAAAGATGATGCAGGGAAGAAAATGAATTACAGGTCGAAGAAAACAAATTAGTATTTGGTTATTGCCATTGTTATAAGGGTAATAGAAAAAGCTCTGGGAGAGAGTAGTTAGCTTTCTGATATGGAAAAGTTAGAAAACCCACTATACAAATCTTATGACCCAGCTTCACTTAAATTATAGGACATCGGGAAGAAAGTGATGGAAAATGAAAGAAGAAAACCATCACAATTTCCTCGAAACTTTGGGAGATTCTTGGCTGAGGAAAGAATATCCTCAATGCCAGTAAGTTCTCATTCTCATCCCAAAAAGGATGATGCAGGGAAGAAAATAAATTCCAGATCAAAGAAATGAAAGTCATGTTCGGTTGCTGCCAATGTTATTGGAACAATAGAAAAGCTTGAGAGAGGGTAGTCAATCAGAGTATCCTGTATATTAAGGATCAAATTTTGGAACTAAAGCAATTGAGTTGTTCCGAAAGGGGCCTGTAACAAGGTCCATGACTAGAAAGATAGACATGGATAATATCGAAACTCAATAGTTTCCTGATGATCCATCTTCACCAAAATCAATCTCTAATAAGGGAAAGGTTGTTGCAGTCATGATGGTTGATATTGACAGTGAAAAGAAGGTGCAAGACTCTGAAAATGTCAGAGAATCTAAAAAAAGAAGAGATAAAGATAAAGAAATTGCTTTAATATTGGAGCAAATACAACAATTGCAAGCTCAGGTAGTAGCCTTGACTTTGGTGGACAACCTGTAAAAACCATGAAAAAAAATGAGGCCCATTCCATATAGTTAGGAACATCTCAAAAGATGTTAAGAGTATCTGGAAAGCTTCCTATCCAGCCTTCCTTAA
Source organism: Embelia ribes (assembly GCA_001753735.1). Taxonomy (NCBI): domain Eukaryota; kingdom Viridiplantae; phylum Streptophyta; class Magnoliopsida; order Ericales; family Primulaceae; genus Embelia; species Embelia ribes. Next base: position 2,446 of record MKEJ01052841.1, on the reverse strand, counting down.
TGGGGACCAATTATTCTGGATACTCCAATATCCGACAAGTATCGTATGGCCAACTTAGCCAACAACTTATGATGATGATAGATAAGATAGTAAGAAAAGAAGTTCAAAAAATTACGAATAGGGGTGAAGAAAGTTTTCAAATGATGTCAAAGCCCTATCCCTCATGGATTGATACGGTACCATTCCTTGCAAATTTCTCTCAGCCTGATTTCAAGATGTTTGATGGAACGGGAGACTCGAGGCAAAATGTTGCACATTTCTTGTCACGTTGCGGGCCTATTGCACAACAAGAAGCTTTATGCTTACAACTTTTTATACAATCCCTCAAGGGTTCGACCTTTACGTGGTATTCGAATCTACTTGAAGGTTCTATACCAAATTGGGATGTGATGGTTAAAGAATTCCTTAAGCAATTTTGCAACACTGAAAGATGGGTTGGAGTTCTAGAACTCATCGAAACTAAGAAAAGAGATAACGAGTCGGTTACTGACTTTATAGCATGATGGAGAGCCTTTACATTTGCATGTCCGCAAAAATTTGCACAGTTAGAGTTGGTCTGAATGTGTTTAAATAGTTTTCGGCATGAGCTATCAACTGACTTGATGGCTCAAAATTTTGAGGGTTTCAACCAACTATGGACTAAAGCCCATGACCTGGAGGCTCACCTGGTGAAGAAAAGAAGGTCAAAAAGGTATGAAAGAGTAGAAATGTCTACTGCAATAATGGTGGAAACCAGAAAGAAAGTTCCAGTGGTAGTAGGGGCCAAAAAGCCAAATTAATATGAGAAATCTGCTATGAAGGAAAGGATGGAGAAGAAGTATTCATTTAACAATGAGCTAGTAGAAGACCTGTTTGAAGATCCTTTGGAACAAAAACTAATTACATTGTCGGATCTCAAGGGGCCTAATGAACAAAGAAAGACTAATGATCCGAAATATTGCCCATATCATCGGCTGGTGGGTCATCATGTTAGGGATTGTTTCGTTTAGAAATATAAGATCCAGGAATTGCTTGACTCAAAGGTGATTGAAATTCCTCCTACAGAAATAGCCACTGCAAATGCATTTGTGGCAAAAGATAATGGTAAAGGGGAATGAATTGTTTATAAATCTAAAAGAATGAAGAAAAAATGAAGAAAAAATGAAAGTCTATGTCAAATCCCCCATATTGTAAGGTGCAAACTCCTAAAAATTATTATAAGAACAGGAGTTTAAAGAAGCCGAAAAGAGCCAAAGTAAATCCAGGCAAAAAGAAACCAGTAGTTCAAAAGAAGAAGAATAGACTTGGTATAGATCTCGAAGAATATCTAGTACAATCTCCACTTCTAACCGTCACATTGGAGGAATTTCTACCCATGAAATTACAATCTCTTGAGCTACGGGCATACTTTAAGAGAAGGAGGGAAAAAAGTATCCCATTCTCTTATCTAAACATTGTAATTATAGGTGATGATGAAGAAGATTGCGGGGAAGCTATCGATATAGGGAGTTGTGTTTGGAACCCTATAATCATTCCTGACACACCTAAAATGGACACAATAAAAGCATATGAAGACTTTCATGCATTACCAAGTAAGTTCATGCAAACTCCGGAATACGTGAGAGGGTTAAGGTGAAAAGATCGATTATATAATTCCGACACAGAATTGATAAAAGAGGTACGGAGAAAACTTTTTGTAGAGGTTGATCCCATTACTAAATATGAATAAGATGGGTACCTATGGTTACCTTTAGCAAAAGGTCATGACATTGGAATAATTGAATATCCATACATCGGGGATTGAAAGTTGGGCTTTTCTATTGAAAGTTCTCCATATGTCTCCCCAGAAAGAACCTATGATGGAGAAAGAATTGGAAGTGATCATTTCCCATGCAATGTAATTACAGTAGATATTGATTTTGAGAAAGAAGAAGTACAAGTTCGAAGTAGCCCCGATGATTATAAAAAGACAAAGATTGAGGATAAATATATTTTTCGAAAAATTTAGAAATTTAACATGAATTTTCGGAAACATTACTATATATATAAACAAATATATTTTTGGGTATTTTCCAAATAAAGAAAATGGGTTTTTAGCATTTTTTTAAAAATTAACAAGTGTATTTTTGAAAATTAATAAAATATTTTTGATAAAAAATAAAAAGTATTTCAGAAAATTTGTAATCTTGTTTTGAAAATAAATTATTATGATTTTTGGGAAATTGAGGAAAATGTTTATATATAAGAAATCTCGGAATTTTATTACATTTTATAAGTATAAGTGTATACATAGAGTTGGAAAATGTTATGGATTTCAGAAAAAGTTTAAAGCTTATGATGTATATAAATAAGCATTTTGGGAATTATTATAAGTTTTGGTACTGAAAGAATTGGAATTGACACTGAATTGTACGTCTATTTGCGGACCTCCGTTTGGGCCCGAAATATGGGTTCAAATTGGTTTACT
>MKEJ01052839.1:0-16543 GCA_001753735.1 Embelia ribes | reverse complement strand
GGTTCGGTTCAGGTTCGGGTTTTTTATTTTTAATTCCTGTTGGCAACAGTGTTAGATGGTAATTAGACTACAATTTGATGGTATGATTATATGATTCCTTTGTTGTTCGTTTTAATGTATCTAGCAGAGAGCACATAGCTTCAAAGTCACCAGAGGTCATAGTTTATGTTGGTTTGCTTCCTTGTATTTTCCCTTTCGGTTTGATGGAGTTGTGCAGCATGTTGCCAACTTTCTTTTGAATTCCATTTGCTGTTGTAACATTCCACTTTCATTAATATTCCATTTTTAAGAAGATAATTATTAAGGATCCAGGTTGTGATGTGGATTGCTAAGTGGACAAATAATATTTTGGTCGTGTCTAGTCACTTAAATACAGTTTGGGGCCCCCTTCCTGATTATGCTCATGTGTTCCTGCTTAGGTTTTGTTCTTCTATAGAAGTTTAGTTTATTGATGTAAATTATTTTGCTTCAAGACGAGGAGAGTAGATTAATATGTGTTTAGTTTTCTACTAGATTTATATGTTACTAGTGTTGACAGTAAAAAGTGATTGTTGCTCTTATGCTAGAAAACAAATGCACTTGTGCCAGTGAACGGTGATTTTCACTTCTCTTTTTTTTTTTGTGATAGAAAAGGAATGCAGGTTGTGCAATGCAAATTTTCAATGCAAATAAGTATTCAACAGTGTGATTGAACTTCCAAATTTTTTATTTAATTAAAATTTTGAATTATCATATGTCTAGGTCTTTTTGTGATTCTTTTTATTTGTTGGATGCAGGTAACTGTACACATCAAGGGTAGGACAGAATGTTATGAATGCGAGCCAAAACCAGCTCCAAAAACCTATCCAGTGTGTACTATCACAAGTACTCCATCGAAGGTATACTTGATCTCAAGTGAAGAGTAGCAACTTACATTTGAGTGAGGCAGTTTCTTTCTAGATTCTTTTGTTTTGTTACACAGTTTGATATCATAGCTTAATTTTGCAGTTTGTACACTGTATTGTATGGGCAAAGGACCTACTCTTTGCCAAGCTCTTTGGTGATAGAAATCAGGAAAATGATTTAAATATCCGTTCAAGCGATGCAACCACCTCATCTAAACATGCAGAAGATGTTTTTGAACAGAAGGAGGAAGATATAGAGCAATATGGGAGGAGAATATATGATCATGTTTTCGGATATAACATTGAAGTAGCTTTATCTAATGAAGAGACATGGAAAAATCGTAACAAGCCAAAGCCTATTTATAATAAAGATGTACTACCAGCCCAATTGAGTCAACAGAATGGGAATGTTGATAAGAATGGCAAAATTAACGGTCCCTCTTCCATTTCTGCCATGGCATCTCTTGGGATGAAAAATCCACAAGATATATGGAGCCTGATGGAAAATTCAAGAATATTTCTTGAGGCACTGAAGTTATTTTATGCACAAAGAGAAAAGGTCCGGTCTTGAGATATTGCTTTATGAGAAACTTTTTTTTTGGCTTCTGGGTTGGTGTGTCATGTGGGTCGGAACTAATATTTTCTTCCTTCTTCCTTTTCCTTCTTTTGTCTATTCTCCCGTTCTCTCTCTTCCCTCTTGTTTATATGTATTTGTAATATGTAGGAGATTGGGAGCTTAACTTTTGACAAGGATGATCAGTTAGCAGTTGAATTTGTTACTGCTGCAGCAAATATTCGGGCAACCTCTTTCGGAATTCCTTTGCATAGTCTTTTTGAAGCTAAAGGTATTGCTGGTAATATTGTTCATGCAGTTGCAACGACGAATGCCATCATCGCAGGGTTGATTGTGATTGAGGCAGTGAAGGTGTTGCAAAATGATGCAAATAATTACAGGTGGGGCTGCATTCTTTGCCTCTCTCTAGTTGCTATTTTCTGGGTAATGCATTTCTATAATGTTTTCCAGCTTCCAGTTAAATTCTTGGCTGCATATTTGACATTATTTCTTGAGGGCTCTTTTAGTATATTTTTGGTTGTGTTTAGTGGCGGTTTCCGTGGCAAAAGCAAGAACTATGTGTAGATTCTTAGTGTATGAATTGGACGGGCATCGTCTCTATTTTTCTCATCCGCTTATGTTTTATGTTCTGATCAAAATTGCTAGTCTCTACATAAGTTGAGGAGATTGGGAGCATAATCTTCCAATACTCTCTTTTTAAGAACTCAACATTTGGTTTTATTTTTTCTTCCATCTATGGGATACTTGGACCTAATAGATCTTAATTCTTTCCACAGGATGACGTATTGTCTGGAACATCCATCAAGAAAGATGCTTCTTATGCCAGTGGAGCCGTATGAGCCTAAGAAATCCTGCTATGTTTGTTCTGAGGTGCAATGATGTTCCTCATTTCGAACTTCTGGATTTTTACCTTTAGCTCACAATTACATTTGCTCTAACCTCATGGCATATTTGCATGCAGACACCTTTGTTGCTTGAGGTTAACACAAAGCGTTCTAAGTTGAAAGACTTTGTTGAAAAGATTGTGAAAGCTAAGCTCGGTATGAGTCTTCCTTTAATTATGCTTGGGTCCACACTTATTTATGAGGTTGGTGATGATCTTGAAGATAATATGGTGGCTAATTATGCGGCAAACCTGGAAAAGGTATTTTACGAATTTAGATCTTCTACTTCTGTTGCCTCGCATGCATAGGGTACAGACCCATTTCTCAATTGTGAGGGGCAATATGGGTACTCTTAAGGGTTAGAGGATCTGAACTTGTACTCAAGTGTGTAATTCATTGCTTTCATTTTCTGGATTATGCCATTGTGTTGACGAGTGGCATTTTGCTTATGTTCTTCATTTTATTCTAATTTCCCTCAGGTTTTGGCAGACTTGCCTTCTCCAGTTACTGGTGGCACAATGATCACAGTTGAGGATCTTCAACAAGAATTGTCATGCAAAATTAATATCAAGCATAGGTTTGTAATTGATGTTTTTGCCCTTTTTATCATATTCTTGGTGTTTATATTACATGTGTATATGTATTTCTGTTCATCATAATTATGACCTATGACGAATGATCTCATGAACATGGAAGTGTTATTTGGTGAGTACGAAGGACAAGGAACTTGGTTTTTGGCAAAATCTTTTGCTGACCCTTCTCATCGTTTTTTGGATGTTTGCCCCTCCTCGTACTTAATTGGCGCCTTGGATGGAATGGTGTACATGAGAAATTTGACAAATAGACTGTTTTTGAAGTGGCCATTACTTCAATGTAGGAAATTGATATCTTTCTTGCCTGTTTGGTACTTAAACAAAAAAATGAAAGAGAAAAAGTTTCAGTTAAAACTTTGACCGGAGGCCATATGGACTTGAAAACTAGTTAATTGAGGTGTTTTTCATTTGTTGTCAACCAAGCTTAAAATTCTCGGAACTTGAGTTTCATCTTTGTTTCCAGGGTGTACGAGTTTTAGAATTGCCCCTTAGAAATCAATATCACGTTTGGGATGGAATGAGAAATGGCGTTAGAGCAATAGTATCTATTGTTCTATGGGATTAAGTTTCCTCTTTGCTTGTTGTTAGAGGTTTATGCTCCTACACGAATTGTCTTGTGGTAGCAGATGCACGAAACAAATCACCCCCTTTTCAAGTTTCAACGCCATGCCTACTGGAACAAAGAAGAAATAGAAATAACAAACAAATAAAGGGTCCTTTTAAATGCTCAGAAGGTTTCACTCATGAATTGGAAGCAATGATCGAGAAGTTAACATTCCTAGCTACATTTTGCCACGTCACCAGTTCTTGGGTTTGACTTATTAAATGCCAGAAACCTTAGGCTGTCCACGTTCCCTCTACTTTTGCGCTTCATCATTTTTTCATTTTTTCTATTCCATTTAAGTCCTGTCTATTCATTTGGGGTTTCAAGTCTTTTGGGATTGTAATTGTTGTTCTGCTCCTGATTTTGAACTATAATTTTTGAATTATGAATCTTGCTTTTGGAGTTTTTAGGGTGTATTGAGTTTTAGGATTTATCCCTTAAAAATTAGTATCAGGGTCGGGGTGGAACGAAGTGGCGCCAGGGAAATAGTGGATTAGAATCTCATTGGTTTATCAGTTTTCGTGGTTGTTTCAGGTTTATTTCCTAGATGGATTATCTTGTTGAAGTAGATAAATGAAGTGAACACGTCCCTTTTAACCCCACACCAAATCAAATGAGGAAAAAAGGAACTTGAACAGTCAGTGGCCTTTCAATGCCCAAAAGTTTTTACTTGAGATGTCTATTTATATTCACGCTGATAGGTACTATTGAGTCTGAGGTAGCTTAACATTGAAAGGAACCTTGATGTGATCAATTGATGACTGCTTCTTATACTACAGAAATTCATCGTTTTGGGGGCTGCCCTCTTTTTTTAAGATGCAGGCAATCCTCAGGTTTTCAAAACCTTTTTATACTAAAGCACATATTATATTAATCGTTTTAGGGATTGCCCCCCTCATTTTTTAAGATGTAGGCAATCCCTAGGCTGTCAAAACTCCCTTCTAGTATTGTGCCATGTCGTCAAGCCTTTGCCATGACTATTGCAATTAGCCATGTCTATTTTTTTTTTGAGTTTCTAGTCTTTTGGGGTTGTATTTGTTATTCCTCTCCTTAATTTCATCTACAAACTATGGAAGTATTAAGCTTTACTTTTCTTGTAGAGAGGAGTTTGACCAGGAGAAAGAACCTGATGGAATGTTTCTATCTGGATGGACCCAAGCCCCTGCAAAGGAGACGGAAACTGAACCCTCTGCCAACAATGGTGCTAGCACATCTAGTGTATCTCAACCAGTTCCAATTCTGCCCGAGGATGATGATGATGTGGCAATAGTTCAGACGATTATTCCTGCTGGAAAGAAGCGAAAGCTGGATGATATATCTGATTCTGTCTCTCTAGATCTCAGTAATGCTGGCAACGAGATGAGCAGCAAGAGAAAGCTCGAAGACCTTACCGACGAACAGGACGATGCTGTAATGCTTGTCGATGGAAATTCAGATGATAGGAGGAAGATATCACGAATAGAAGAATGAGTTTCTAACTGTGGTGAGTTGCGTAGCATTCTAATTTTGTACCTTGTTAGGTAATCCGTGATTCTTTTGATGAAAACATTTTCGTAGTTTATTCTCCCTTGGAGTAGATACTTGTATTGTCTATTCACTTGTGATGTGGATAGTAGGATCAGTTTGTGATTTTGCTAACGTAATAGAGTTTGTAATTATCATCATATTGTTTTTGGAAACTAATGCATTGAAGCTATGTACTGTAATTTCTGCTGCCATAATACTCTGTTTCTCCACGACAGCTCTAATGCGTATGAAAAATCTCTTGGAAAATATGCGGCGCTGCTTAGGACTATCAATGATGAGAAAATTGACCATCAAATATTGGTTAATTATGGTATTGCAACTTTAACATCATCCGGGTGCAAAAGTATGCAATTTTATTTGGTTGGAATACCATTTGAGCTTTTTAAGATTGATATTCAATCTTTCATTACAAAGACTTGATGCTATGAAGAGACTTGTGTGAGAAAGACGGATGGAAAAGAAGAGTTAACCTTTTATTCTAAAGGTTAAAATTTTCCATATGCATGCTATGCATAGAGCTTATTTTTGTTGAAATGAAATTGCAGATATCAAGTGACAGTTGGGGAAGGAATTCCAAGTTGATAAAAAGGTAATATTGTCCGTATTTATTTACTTAATGAATTTTTGAGTAACAATAACTCATGGAGGACTACATATCCTATACAACAATTGAGTTTCAATTGATATTTACTACATTTGAGATGTTAAAAACTTCTAATACGATGATTATCAATCCATTCCTGTGGTGGTCTTGAACTGTTTGCTGCCTGCAACACCTGCCATTTTTTCGATAATCTACCTAGCACGAGTTAATTATTAACTCTTGATTTTAAATCCCCCCGTTTTCCAACCAGAGTTGCGAAGCATCTTTAGGTTTCCAATCAAACTCCAACAATAGCCGATAGGCTATTTTTGGCGCTTGAAATCCTGCGACAGGGTGAAGGTTGAATCTGCAGATTTGGCATTTCCGTATAATGCGTACTCTTCTTCTTTTTGGTTGGGGGCGGTTTCTTTAAATCTTCCAAGCATCTCACCTCATCCATGCACACAAACGATCTCGATTTCCCAGAGTAACATTTTGACAATCCTTTCCTTCTGATAAAAAAAAAAATGAAAAAAAAAATGGAGAGAGGTTTAGCAAAGTATAGAAGTTTGTGGCATTAGTACGTTTAAATGAAAAACAAGAGCTCCCCAGAAAATAACTTCAACCTTGTTAACCGATAACAAATGAACAAAACTGACTCTTTTAAAAAATAAAAAATAAGAAAATAAAAGAACAAAATCATGGCAAAATATCCCAACACTGGTGAAAATAAGATGGAGATCGAATCACGGAAACAAGCTGATTTCCGTGAAAACAATGCAGTAAATTTGTTTTTTCACTTATTTTTATTCACTTACAGTTGAGGAAGATTGCTCTTCAGGGGTTCCATGTCAAGGGTCCCTATTTCCATATCTATTTTGAGAGACAGAAAAGCAAAGGGAAGTTTAGAAGAACATGTTTAGATCAAGATTATATATATAGTGAATTGGGTCTCTTAAATGCCTTGAGATAAGTGTAGGCATTGATGTGTTTGGAATTAGGTGAGTGTGGACTTTGTATCCACATTATTCTTCTAAACTTGCTCTCGTTCATCCAAATAATACCTTATTATTGGGTCACATATGGCCTAGTTTTGTTCTCTTGTTGGTGGTTAATGATGCATGCTAAAATAATATAATAGTGACCACAAATTTTTGTAGGGTCGGAATCAAAGAATCAGAAATCAAACAATTTGTTTGGTTTCAGCTTTTAAGTAAATAAGTCAACTTATTTCTGATGGAGAAAAAAACTTAATGCATCCAATTTATTTAGTCAAAGACAACAAATAAACTTATCTTATTAGCAGAGCAATTAAATATTGTCTAACTTTTAAATAAAAAAATTGAGAAGTTGCAACTTATATATTATAATAATTGCTATTGGAAAATATCTATTTTTAAAAGTAAGGAAGGAGAATGTTTATCTTGACAAAATAATAAGGATCATATAATATAATAATGACTATAAAGGTGGGTTCAATATTGCATCCTTACCAACAAATAACATTAAATACACACTGATTTAGAAGATTTATGGCTGTTGATAAGAGGGTCATTTTAAACATCCGTGCATATGTCCACAAATACAAAATTTCAAATTTGTAACAATGTTGTGGAGATTTTATCACTTGTAGTTAATTTTTGTGCGGCGCGATGAATTGTAAACCTCGCCGAAATTATTTAACACCGATAGTGTATCGAACAAGAGTTTATTAAGTTCAAAATAGCTATGCATCCGAATTGGTGAACTGCTGCAAAAATATTTTTCCTATAGTAATTAGAGTTTGGCTCCTTCATTTCCTTTTCTGGATTCCCCACCAGATGGATAATTAGATAGCAAATCCATTGTTTTTGAAACCACATATTCAATAACCAGGTTTGGTTGATCTCATCATGATGAAATCAAAAATGAAAATGAGAATCAACTTTTGTGTTTTCATCAACCACTCTAGCTAGTGTTATGAGAAGGTGAGAAATGTAAATTAAATAAAAAGACAGTGAAATAATAGTGCTTCCTCAGTGCACACTAGTACTTGTACTAACTTACATACATTATACATAAATATAACATTTCAATCCATGTTCTTTGCAACCCTTCAGACTTGCTTTACAACACCAAACAAAAAATATATATATAAGTTTAAAAAACAAATATATGGTATACAACATAGACACAAAACACAACATTGACACTTATTTAAGTTTTTTGGGTACTATACATAACTTTCTAGCGAAAGACTCAATTCGCCGTAGTTTCTGAAGAATTAATTTCCCTCTGACAACAAAGCTACGATGAATGATACATGTGCATATATTGTGGTTTCCACGTGCAGGTAAGGACACTTGTTCTGTTTCCAAGCCTGTTGGCCAGAAAAAACTTTATGCCTACATAAGGGAAACGAGGTCCGGTTTCATCTACCGCTGAGCGTGTTGAAATGTGAAAACATGGCGGTCCCGGAGTGTCCATCGATGAGATTGTCCTCCACTGGATTCACGGCCTGCTCAGGCAAGGTGGCGGGGCAGTGATCGTGAGACACTGGCGCCACCACCGGGGCGGGGGCCGGGACATCTTCATCATTGCCTTGTTTGGATGCCTCTTGCAGCTGCAAAGCATATTCCAAGTTCCACAACACATCACCCATAGTAGGCCTATCCACACCATAATCAGCCAAACACTTCTCAGCAGCCTCAGCAAACTTCTTCAGTGACTCATGGTTAATGTTCCCAACCAGGATTGGGTCAATGATCTTATCAAGCAAACCCTTTCTCTTCCATTGCATTGCCCACTCAGCCAAGTTCACTTGCTCCCTTGGCAATGCCGGGTTTATCGCAGGCCTGGCACACAAGACCTCGAACAAAACCACCCCGAACGAGTACACATCCGACTTGTCCGTCAGCTGTTGCTTCCGGAAGTACTCTGGGTCTAAGTACCCGAAACTACCCTTCACCGCCGTGCTCACATGAGTTTGTTCCGTCGTGGGCGCGTCCTTTGAGAGCCCAAAATCGGCCATCTTCGCGATGAATGCGTCATCTAGGAGGATGTTGGTTGTTTTCACGTCGCGGTGGATGATCCCCTGGGCAGTGCCCGTGTGGAGGTAGTGGAGCCCGCGCGCTGCCCCAATGGAAATCTCGAGCCTTTGTTTCCATGTCAGCGGCGGGAGATTCTTCCCATACAAGTGGTCTCTCAAGGGCCCGTTCGACATATACTCGTAAACCAAGATCATCTCGTCGTTCTCGTCACAATAGCCTATTAGAGACACCAAATGCCTGTGCCTTAGCTTTGATAGCATTTGGATCTCAGTTTGGAACTCATTCATCCCTTGTTCGGAGTTTGGGTTCCCTCTCTTGATCGCTACTTTAACTCCGTCATCAATTTCGCCTAGATACACGTTCCCGAACCCGCCCACACCAATGACACCATTGGAGTCCCAATTTTTTGTTGCCTCGGTTAGCTCCACAAACGAAAAGTACCTCCCTAGCCCACCCGTGCTCGAGAAAAACTGACTCTTGCGCGAGCCCAAGGAGTTTTTGCTCGACAAAAAGCTCGAGTCGCCCGCGTGTAACGGTAGCAACCACGTTGAGAAACTATTCCGTTTTTGCCAATCCTGAGGCCGTTTTTGCCATTTGAATGCCATTGCGCCTAAGCCCACAAAAGCACCGAACATCATCGCAAACCCAACCGCCGCCACCGTGCCTTTATTCACCCCAGCCGCAGGCTTTCCGTCCATGCCGAATTCCCCGTCCAAGCTCCCAACTGAGTTGTTCATCTTCAAAACCTCTAACCCGTTGATAATCGCATTTTGCGCTCCGGAACCTTGATTAAACGGCCCGATCTGGACCATTAGAGGACTACTCACCATAGACGAATTCACGACGAAATCTTTGAAATACGCGGTGCTTAATCCCTCGGTCAGGGTCGACAAATCCATTCCCGAGACCGCTGTTTTCCCATTGATGTACACGTTGAAGTACAAATCATTCAAGCTCTTACTAAATATGTCACAAAAATGCATCCTAACCAAGTAAGGAAATGATAAATCTATGTCTAGATTCCACGTCACGTTGAAATTCGGGCTTTCCGTACCCGAATCCCCCAAAATAACCGCGGACGCATACACAGATTGAGGCGCGATGAGCGGGGATCCCCCGTCAGGGTACTGGATGACATCTGGAGACACCGAGATTGCCTTACCGAAATTCTTGTCCTTCTGGAACGGCTCGTCCGAGTCCCAGACCCTACCCAGGGTGTCGTTCTGAGATGTGATCTGCAGGCCCCCTATGTTCAGCCTGTACACGGTTTGGTACGACTGGGAAGATAACCCATCGTATGTCCCGACTGGGAACAAGACCGACCCCGTGGCCGGGATCAGCATATCCGGGGCGGAAACCACTTCGATTGCATTGATAAACGCCTGGGTATCCTTCAACGGGATAAACCTGAGCGAGAACCTCTGTGTCGTGACGTTGATCAAGAATTCCTTGAAGAATGCATTCTTGTTTCCGTTCAAGCTGAATTCATGAATCAGGACGAGGTTGTCGGTGAATACGGAGAACTTCGAGTTCTGTAGGTTAAACTCTTGAACACTGAGGGCGAAGAAATGGAGCCTCACCCAATGCCACCCGGGCCGTGTCATGTGGAAAACATATGTGGCATCATCGACGAAGACCCTGGCCGAGAGGTAGATCGGGGACGAGACGTTGGCAGATGGGGCCGAGACCACGATATCCTTGCTTTTCGAGGATAGGTACTTTCCGGATTCTTGTTCGGACAAGAACTTGCGCCCATCGGAATGGGCTTGGTTCGTGTTGGATCCGCAGTCGATGAGGATGTTGTCTTGCGGGGTGAACGAGGAGGGGATGGGGGCGGGGGAAGCGGCTGAGACGGAGACGGAGGCGAGGAGAAGAGAGGAAAGAACCGCGAGGATCGGAGCCATGGGAGGTTTCTTTTCCATCGCTGGCCCTCTCTTGGAGGAGGGAAATAGAATGATTTTTGGGAGAGATTTTGGGGGAGAAAAGGGAAAATTTTGGGTTTGTGGTTATAGATTTATTTTTTTTATTTTTGGGTTTTATTTTTATTTTGTTTTTCACCAAAATTGTAGCCATTTTTGTGGGGCTTGGAGATTTTGCTGCAAGTTCTTGGCTTTGGCCCCTATTTTTAGCACTTTCTAACTGAAGTAATGGTTACCATTGATTTTCATAGGCCTTCTTGAAATAGTCTTATTCTATTATCGTTCCTAAAATTTATATGTGCAAATGATTCTCGAATAGGAAACGGCAAATTTATACCCCGTAAGTAAACTGGCCGAGCTTGAACATTACTTTACTCAGCTTTAGTATTCATAGTCTAATGGCTAATTTTATAACGAAAATTCTAATTTAATTTCTTTGTAATATGTTATACAAAATCTATGATGCAAGTGATAATCGGTTGGTTCTGAGCGACAAAAATTACACTCGATAAGTAAAATGGCGAGCTAGAGCCTTCCATGACTCAATCTAGTATATAGTTTGCTTAGAATGTCTCGGGCAAAACAACAAAGTTTTTCTCTAGAAGAACAAAGGGAGATTCAATACTTAGAAACAAAAAGTAGGTTGATTTTGAGCTAGCCCCCGAGCTAACGAGCTAAACCACTCGTGGTTCGAGCATGGGCCCAAAACACGATGTCAAGCATATGATCAAGCACGAGCTCGTCTTCTTGTGAAAAACATATTTAGTCCAAGCTGAACCTTTCCTTACCGAGCCAAACTCGAAAATTTGTGAATAGTTCATCCTATTTTTCTTGCATTTCTTTATTGAATTGTACCTAACTATATTCCATGTTTGATTGTATTTCCAAAAATTGTATAACAAAACCATTTTCATTTTTTCATCTCATGAGATGTAAATTGTACTGCAATAACAGATAATATAGTACTATTAGCTATTATTGAGCTAATTCTCAACAATTCCTTATTTTAGAGCGTTCATATTACTAGTTCTAATTTAATTTTTAAATAAAGCTCAAGCAAATTCTCTTGTACAAATCAAAATTTTAGAAATTGCACATACTACTCTTTCTCAACAATTTCTTAAAGCTCAGAATAATTATGTATCATATAATAAAATATTATATATTTTTTTCCCAATGTAAATCAGGGTTTTATAGCTTGATAAATGGAAATTAACATTTTGATAGAGAAATTGTACCTATCAAAACGTAGCCGAAAGTTGTAAAAAGAAAAAACGACTGGACCAAATCGAACTGTAGTTAAAACTATGGGACTATTCTAAAATTAGTAAAGGATGAAGAACACACAGTTATGCCTGACTTGATCGGCAAGTCGAAGCTCTCATTCTCTCTCTCTCTCTCTCTCTCTCTCTCTCTCTTTCTCTCTCCGCTCGCAATCCTCCGACCAAAAAATGCTAGCTGTGTTTGACAAATCTGTTGCCAAATCTCCGGAGGCTCTGCAAAGCCCTCACTCAGAATCTGTTTCTGCTCTCAAAGATGGGTTTTTGGGCCAACATTTTTCGAATCTTCACCCTGGCTCAGTCATCATCAATTTGGGATCTTCTGGGTTAATGGCCTATTCGATCGATAAGCAAAACCCTTTTCTCCCCAGGTTTGATTTGATATTATCTCATCTGGGTTTTCTAAATTTTCAATTGTTTTGATGGGATTTTGGTAGTTTGAAAATGATTCGCGTTGTGTGTGAATATTTTTTTCGCATGATCTGGGTTTCTGTTAAATTTATCTTTATTTTTTCTATGAATATATGTTGTTTTTTTTTGTTTATGTTAATCCTTATTCAAACACTGTGTACATTTCACTGAGATCAGATCATGGTAAAATCAATGCCAGCAAATTACAAGATAAGCATGATAAATTAGCTTAGAAGATCCCACTATTCAACATTTTTTGTTCTCCACATGTTTTATTGGTTCATCTCTCATCTGGGTTTTTTGAGATTTTTAATTGATTTGATGGGATATTGGTAGTTTGAGAAATTATGATCTAAGTTACTGTTAGATTTCCCAATTTTTTAGCTACAGACGTTAATTTATTGGATCTGTTTTCAAGTTAAATGCTAGAGATTGGGATCTTGTTTTTATTGATTTATTTATTTCATTGTCGTGTAATTTTCTTGTTTTGATTTCACCTTGATATGAGTATTGTACTCATGTATAGATAAACGCCTACATTTTCTGGTCCTATGCCCTATTTTCATGACTAATGGGACTCATTTTCCATCAAGTACTCAAATTCGTAAATGGGATTTCAATTTTTTGTTGCTTTTTATTCGATCTTGCTAGATTGCAGAGGATTCTGATATGATTTTATAGCTAGCCCTTATCTATTGATTGGTTCTTGTAGTTTGCAGAAAAGTGCGATCTTGTATTGGATTTGGTTTTCAAGATCTTGTATTTTTTTTTTCCTTCTTTTACCTTGATTTGATCTCCTTGAAATGGGCATATTTTACTGATATTTGATATCCTGAAAGTGATCTGAGGTTTCACTTTGATTGATGATGGTGATAATTAGAGTAGCATATTCCATAAAACTATATATTATAGATTTAAAAAAAAATTAGATAATCTACTATTTCCTATTTTATGTCTTGGGAATCTTAGGGGGTTTGGATGCATAGTTTTCTCGTTTCTGCTCTGTTCCTTTTTATGCTTTTTCAAATGGTTTTACAGCTTGAATTGTTGTTTACTCGTGTTTATTTTAACCTGGCTTTAAGATGTTATATGTCTTCAGGGATTTAGGATTTATCCGGTCGTCTTATCATATTTCTCAATTCATTTCTCAATCTTGCAGAACATGTTTACTTTTTTCATGTTATTTTGACATGGTTAGAGAATCAGAAAAAAATTGTAAACTATATTGGTTTTAAAACTGTGTTTTTCCCCCTCTGGTATGTTTTCAGAACTAATTTGCCTATCTTGTTTCTGAAATTTGTAAACAAACTTGGCGTTTTCTCTTTTCAGTAAAACTTTTTTCTTGTGTTCCTGATTGTTGTATGGAATTGGTGTATTTACCGCTCGAGTTTGCTTGGTAAATGTACTTCTCCATTGTCAAGGTTTAACGTCTATCTAATTCAATACTTCTTTCTTCTATGTGTTTCTTGTATATATATGTATCATATGGTGGATGTAAATTTAGTTTGTAGTGATGGTTACATTTATGTTTCCCTCCAGACTGTTTGCAGTTGTGGATGATATATTCTGTCTATTTCAAGGCCACATCGACAACATTGCTCATCTTAAGCAACAATATGGGCTTAACAAGGTGGCTAATGAGGTGATGATTGTCATAGAGGCTTACAGAACATTGAGAGATAGAGGTCCATATCCTGCAGATCAAGTTGTGAGAGATCTTCATGGGAAATTTGCATTTATTCTCTTTGACAGCTCTGCAAAAACTACTTTTGTAGCTGTGGTGAGTTTATATCCGAGCTATCAGCCTCAGTTAATTTTGACCCATTCTTTAAATATCATCAATATATTTGGTTGTGCTTTCTTTTACCTTTTCTCTTTGTTTCCCTTTCCGCTAAACATGCAGAGCTTCTAAGACTATTGGTTCCATGCTCAAAAACTGATAAAAAGTGTTGTAGGTTCTTTAAGTTGGATGTTGAGGAAATTTTTCTCACAATTGTGTTCAGAAAATTTTGTGAATGTATTTCCTACACTTTTTTGTATTTTAATAATTAAAATAAAAACTGAAAACGGGATGTAGAACCTATGGTTGATGGACCCTAGTTTTTATGTTTCAACATTATAATTCATGTTCATATGCCTTGTTCCTTTGGAGGCACTCCAATTTTATTAAGTAAGAGATTTTTCTTTGTTTTAAATTTTCTTCTGGTATGAAGTTGTAACGACATTACAACTATGGAATGATCAAAATTTTTGAGAATAGTGAGACTGAATGACATTGCATCATTGGAATGATCAATTTTTTGAGAATAGAAACTGAAAATTCTGAGATGGAACCAAACTGGCTCTGAAACTTTTGAGGACTTTGTTGTGTTTGTTTTGTTTTGTTTCATTTTCCCGTGAGATCTTTTGGGCCTGTGGAAATACACCTTTCTTAGGTTCTAAAGGATGGATTATTGTAAAAGAATTCGAAGAAAACTATCTTCAGAACGATTTGCTGAATGTGCCTCCTACAGTCTTCCTATGTTTAGAAACCAAAAATAGTTTTCTTGGTGAAAGACCATAATAACACTAGCTTTTCACATGGGAAAATGTTTCACGTACCGACAATTATCTACCGTAACTGTATAGGCACCTATATGGTTAGGTCTCATGCATTGATCTATTTCCAAGGGAACAAGATCTAACGACATAGTTGTCTGTTCAGTTTTTTACAGAATTTTCTATACACGTATCATTACTTGTTCTAATATTATTTTCCATGCTTGTACTTTTCTCCACTGATGCAGGACAATGATGGGAGTGTTCCCTTTTTCTGGGGCACCGATTCTGAAGGTCATCTAGTTTTCGGAGATGATTCAGAGATAGTTAAGAAGGGTTGTTGCAAATCCTTTGCGCCCTTCCCAAAAGGTATCATGGGTATATCATGCCTTTGTTTATGCCAGTTAACATGCTTTGTTATGTAGGTTAAAGTGACTTTTCTTAAATATAAATAAGCTTAAACTAGAAAATCACAACCTTTTTCCAGCTTCATTTTTTCATTGTACTAACAAACCTTCGCTCTCTCGAATGCGACCTCCATCCGGTAATCCCTTGATCTAAAGATGAAATTTTTTGAAATACATTATTTTGAGTCGTGAACCCTTCTATGTTGTTTCCCTTCCCAAATGATGGAAAATGCTACGTATACATATTTCTGTATATGCTTAAAGATGTGGCAGTATTATTTCCCACTATAGTCGATAAAAGTGATTAAACATTACACAATTACTATCATGATATCTATTTGTATACATGATTATGTATGTAGACATCGATTCACTGTTATAAAATTGTACGTCAACTTTATTGGAGCTGAACTTTGTTATCTTTGGCTCTCCGTGTACCCTTTGATTACTATATATATCTTCTAATGGGCAATTTTGAGTACGAATGGCTCGGTTTTCTTATCAACCTGTTTTTCTATTCCCGCTAGGCTGTTTCTTCACAAACTCTGGAGGTCTGAGGAGTTACGAGCACCCGCTTAATGAGTTGAAGCCGGTGCCGAGGGTCGACAGCTCAGGCCAAGTTTGCGGTGCCACTTTCAAAGTCGATGAAGAGTCTCGTAAAGAAACAACCGGCATGCCCAGAGTTGGGAGCGCTGCAAATTGGTCCCAAAACTACTGATGAAAGCTCATTTGTTCACTTTCATCATTTGGATGCTTTAATTATTCCTAAATTCTCCATTTTCTTCTGTTATGTGAACTGAGATCTATTGTGGCTATGTACGTTGCTATTGCTTTAACCAGATGTGGGAATTTTATGAAGGGAACATTAAAAATCCGACCTTTGCCGGCATTTTAAATTAAAACGTCTTGTCAGCAATGTATTTGTATTAGTAAAATCCATGTCTTGAGTGGGCTTTACCATATGCGGCAGTGACTATGGAAGCACAAAGTTCAGATCGGATTGATATTATCTTCAGTTCAAAATATATCCATTTTGAAAGGGTCTTTAATTTTTGAGATTGGAACCGACTTGTTAAAATTCAATTCTGTTTGCTTTGGATTGATTCCTCAATGGTTCGGTTCCATTTTTTGTTTTTTGAGCATTATGTGTGTTGTTCTGTAGGAAAATACAAGAGGGGGTATATTGTGTTTGAAATTAAATCAAAAGTTTTTTGAATTGAAAATAACATTATAAAAATATATACAATAATATTAACTAATATTCAAAGAATAAGAAATGATAGAAATTACAAACTCAGTTTTATAGTGGT
>MKEJ01052834.1:0-11339 GCA_001753735.1 Embelia ribes | reverse complement strand
CCTCAAATTAGAAACAAAATACTTCAAGTATAGTATAACTTTGGACTCTAGAATAAAGTCTAGAAAGCCTCTAAGTTTATATGAATATTAAAGAACTAGGCTATAGAAGTAGTAAAAGATAGAAGTAGAGAGATTGTTGCTCAATCGAATGATTTAAACTCTTTAACAAGCCTCCTATTTATAGTACTCGAGCCTGGTTCTAGATATGGAAGAAACCATCGAGATATGGTAATGAAATCAATAATATTCATTATTTGATCATGACCATATGCAATCAGTTCTTTTCTGCGTGTGGTCGACTTATCCGTGTATGGACAACTTGTCTGTATGCAGACGGACTTGCGTCCGTGTGCGAACACTTTGTCTAGTTGCAACCAACGCTAGTCAATTGTTCTATTATTGTGGTTTTTGGCTGTTTTGACCCTTTTAGACTTCGAATTTGGTCATTGTTAATTTGAAAGCTGTAGATATTTGAATTTCCTTTCCAGAAATATAAGGTAAATTTTCATTGGATTTACAAGCTGCAAGATATGCCCATTTTACAAAACAGTATCGGTTTTAAAAGCATAAATTATTTTTCTTCATGTTGACCCTTTTCTACTTTGAATTGGATGTTACCCAAAAATGAAATTTGTAGATATTTGAATTATCTTTCTAGTCATATTTTGTCAACATACATTGGATTTATGAGCTAGGAGATATGACCATTTTATTGAACAACTTTCCTTAAAAATTTCATTTAGGCCTCTACTGCTTCGAAACTTGTTTTTTTCCAAGTTTCATTGTGTTTTGAGCTTGTAATTGACTATGTATATTCACATAAACTTGTTTAAACATTAATCTTCTAATCAACATAAATTAAACTTTATTTCTAACTCATTTTTCATCCTTAAAATATATTTGATAAAAACTTGGGTCAACATTATGGAACAAAACCCAACCCATGATATTTTTTTTTCTAACACATTGTAATTTGCAGAACAATCCATAATCTCAAATTTTACTGAAAAAATAAAATAAATAAATTTACTTGGAGAGGCTAGAATTTGAGCATACACCAAAACTATTAAACCCTTTAATAACTAGCTAGGCTACACAAGCTTTATACAAAATCAATTGCATATAATATATATAGAGAGAGAGAGAATTTCTAAAATTAATTGCCCCCCTTGCTCCCCCTCGCTCCGTCCTTGGAAAAAGGAGTAGCACGTGATATTTTTTGTACATAATTACCCGGAAACTCGATTTTATTTGAGAAATTATTTCCATAGAAAATCTTTTCTCATATAGGAGCTCTTCATTTTCGGAATTCGGACCAAGACTCATTTTTAAAAGAAATACTTATTTTGAAGAAATTCACAAAAATAAAACAAATCATGTTTGATTCTTTCTATATAATAATAATACGATTTATGTAGCATCTTGGTTAAATTTTGAGAGAATTTTCGCATTTTAATGATATTATATAGTATAATATAATAATATTATTATGTATTATATGACGTGATAGTAGAGTGCATGACTAAGATGTGTTTGCCACTCAAACATGATTCCGGAAGTTGTTTGCCACTTTGACAGAATTGTATAAGGTTCGACTGGCTTGGTCAGTTCGCAGATGTCAGGGGGAAGCCGCCCATTTCTGAGTGCGGGGCAATGCCCCGGTAGAAAAAATATAAATACTTTTATTAGTGAAAAATACTTTTACTAGTATTAATGAGTGATTAAGAAAGGAATAGTGTAGTATTTGTAATGTATTGTACGGTATATTATACTATGGTATGTGTATGAATGTTAGTATAATATATATATTAGTACAATATATTTTTTTATAAAGTTGGCACGAAAGTCAACATGTAGGCTGAGACAGAGGTGTCCAATGGTTAGTCCGACGGGTGTAGTCACCGGACAAATAGTACCAAAACTTGGATTTTTGACCAAAAGTTAAAAATTTTGCGAAGCATTTCCCCCGTGTCCAAAGGGTTATCCACAGACTAACAGATGTTATATGATCGATTCAAAGCCGTCGGACAAGTTTGGAAAAGTAGAAAATCACTTTTTAGTCTTTGATTTAAATATCATTGTTGCTCCTTCTTCTTCATTACACTTTGCACGGAAATTTAGAAGAGAAAAGATAGAGTGAGTGGGGTTGAAAGCGAGAATCAAACTTTGAGGCGAGATTTGATCTATCTTTGGGTACCATATATGAGATTAAAGTACATATTTTGCTTAATCATCTCGTTGTTGTTCTTTTGAGGTAACTCTTGAAACCTACCTCGTTCGTTTGATTTATCTTGAATTCCGTGTCAGAGTCATTTATCAAAATAAATTTGATTTCCTTTATCATTGTATTGTGAGGATCATTTTCATCTATAGGTTTGTTCCGATCCGCCTTCATTCGTTAGATTAAATCCCAACCTCAAGATTCAAAATTTTTGGGCTTTTTGATATGGGGTTTCGGGACATCAATTAACGAGAAGTGAGGTATGGCGGACTCCAAACACTACTATAATGTGGAGCATTTGTATGTATATTAACATACCGTTAGTAGTAGTTTTGTAGTTTCATTGTTTGGTAAGTAAAGTATCTGTATGATGTATGATGTATGATGTAGAAGTTCGAAGCTTAGTTGTAATAGTAATGTAAATACTTTTATTGCATTATATATATATACCATAGAAGATTATATATATATATATATATATATATACGGAGTACGACATGTCTAAAATACTTTCAACATCTATCAACATCAGCACGTATAATGTTCAATATGCATAAAAAATTCTCCCACTAAAAACGAGAGTGTCAAAATCATAAGTAAATAAAGTCTACAGAAACTAAATTTTTAGTATGAAATTTTTTTTTTATAATTTTTTATTATAAAATTTATAACATACGTGTCCTACGTTGGCCCCACCTCTTGAAAGTCAGGTACGAGATATTCTCTTTTCTCATATTCTCTGTTAACAGTACAATTTTTTTATTACGTGCGTCACTTTGGACGTTGGGATAAAAACATGATGGGATGAAAAAGGTAAGTTAACAGAGAATATGAGAAAAGGGAAAGCAATGATATTTTATAGGTATATGAACATTGTAGAGGTCATGTCCTGGCCAGAACGACACGCTTATAAAAATTGAATAATTTATTTTATATTTTTGTTTGGATAAATCACCTCAAGGAAGAAACTGACTCATAATTTCTTAGAGTGAGATTGCAACAAGAGTCAGTTTCTTAGATTAGAAAAAAAAAGAAAAGGATCCGGTCAAAATGTATGGTATTAGGGCACGAGAGAGTAAGAATCCAACCCCTCGTGTTAATCAATGGTTTGGTTGTAGTTTTCAAACAAATAAGTATTTTATTTATGTTTAAAAAAAAAAAATCTGAAAGCATCTAATTTAAACTTGTAGTTTATTTAGACTGAAATATTAAATAAATTGTAATTTAAAAACTAAATAACTAAATACAATCTATTTTTTTAAATAAAAAAATTAAAAATTAAAACTTATAAGTTGTAACCATATCATCTTCATGGAAAGTTGTGGCCCATGCCATTAGGTGCGAGGGGTAGAGAATGTTAGCGCATAAACTAAACTTATTCCCATAGGCAAGAACCCTAACTTATAAGAAATGATTATACGAACTTATTTCTAATAATAAGGAAAATAAATAACTAGAAAACATTTTATTATTCTAAAAACAAATTTTAATTTTAATTTTTAAGTACCTGGTATGGTATTTGATGTCAAATAACATAGAGTGCAGAAAGATATTTCTTATTGATGCACAATGTCAAATAATATTGTTTGTACCAAAATAATATTGTTGGGAGGATTTGACCGGGACAGGTTTATATAAGCAAACATCCTAACAAATAAACAAATAATAGTACTTCATGAATAAGAATAAAACCCTAATCCTAAAAAAAAGAAAATGTAAATAATTAGGAAACATATTATTCTTCAAGAAATTAAAACCAATCCTATTTATTCAATATTTCTTTTAACACTCCCCTAAACATGAACATGGAAGTGAAGAAGCTTCAAATCTGACCAAAAAAGATTATCTTAATCATCCTAATCGGTTCTGAGTTTAAATCATGTTTGAGTATACAATTCGTCTTCACCACCTCGAAACCCTAAAATCTATTAAAGCCTTTATTATTATTTGGTTAGGTTAGTAATGAATAAAAACATTGCAGAAATAAGGTACCTTAACTGCGCGAGGAGAGTTCTAATGGGGGAACAACAATATAGTTCCCCTCTTTCAACCAGTTTATCCCGCACAACCTCTAGCTCTTAATGTGCAAAATCTATTCGTTGCTTCATTTTAATGAAGAGTTAACGTCAAGGTCCAATTTAAATGTACAAATAAGTAACATGGCTCCAATGAAAAATACGACTTCTAAAGTTACGAAGAGAAACTTTAAAATATGATATTATAAAGTTACGAGAGAAATTGATACCAATACAATTAATGAAAAGATGGCAATAACATAACTCAAATTTCTAAATTTCTAAAAGCAATGACAAAGTTTATATAATTTACCATACATGTAGTAGATCGATGCGGATAGAGAATTGACAGAGAAATAAATAAAGTTTGAAAGAAATTTTAATGCCGCCACGAAAAAAATCTGTTTCAAGCTATAATTAATCAAACTCACAGTAAATTGAGGGGGAAACTATTAATTGAGACACGTCTAAGTAATTTAATAGAAAAAATTCTTAATTCCATAATCATATAAATATTACGTAACGGTTTTAAGAGTCACAAACGTTACGTTACGGCCGTTGCACTCCGGAATCTTTACAGTAAGCACCACCGTTATTTAAAACCTTGCATGAGACGGATGATGCACGCTTAACTATAGGAGAGAAAGCCTCCTTATAATGGACACCCTCTTGTTAGGTGTAACCCTTTGCCACCAATGAAAACTTTCTCCTAGCGTTTGACTTTGAGAACCCTCTTGTTCCCAACTACCGTTCATTCAGGTGGAAGATCAGCTAAGTTCTAGTTTTTATTGACTCTCATAGACTCCATATCTTCATTTAGGTGTAACCTTTCTTAATTTATGGTTTATTCCTTATTTGTTTCAGTAGGTTGACATTTTCAATAAATCTTACCCGTCAGCCTTCTCGCAGTGCTAATCAGCAAACTCCAAAAGTTCTTGCTGTTTTCGCCTTGAGTTTGAGAGGAAATGTTTAGATGCACATTGCATATAAATACACGTGCCTAATTTAGATTAATCTCGTACTCATAGATTGATTGACTAGTAAAAGGCGAGCAGCAAGCACCTACTCCTATCAAAATGAAAAGCCGGCAAGAGGAACCTGAAGAAGTGAGTGAGCCACTAACAAAGAAAGCCATTGTGCTAACTCGCTTTTATTTTCTTGCTCGTTAGCGCCGATCCTTCTTGCTAAGTAGTATCCAGCCTTTATTTATTTACTCTTTTTTCTGTTTTGGTAGTTCGTTGCCTCTATAAAGGCTGGAGAGAAATTAATTGATAATACACATTAATATAATGCAGTTGTCTATACATTTCTTCTTCCGCACATTACCTTTACACGTACAACTATCATGCCTATTATAATATCTCCCTTAATTTCATAAATCAATCAAATTCCCACTTGAACCATTTTTTATTTTTTGGGTATGCCCACTTTAACCAACTTGTTGTACCTATTATTAATTGGAATCTTTTAACACAAATATCTTGTATATATATAGCTTGTATAGGAGGAGGAGGAGAAGGAAAGAAGCTACGTTTATCAGTATCATATTTGCTTGTATTAGGTGTGGTTATTGAGCAATCAACACTTTAATGACCACACACTAACCAATAACGACCGGCAGACTACATCAAGCCAGACTACACAATAGATTTTATGACTTTGCCTGTGTTAGTTTTGGAATGTGCATGATATTAATGAAAGAGAGGTAGCAACATACCGGCAATTGTTTATTTCATACAGTTATGTCTAAAACATTGTTCCCTTCAAGATCTTGTACTTCCAAGATGTGACGAATGATATTTGAATCACCGATTTCTGATATCCTTTCCAGCAAGGCTTGACAAGCATCGATCTGATTGTGTTTTATGGCTAGGTGTAATGCAGTCGCTCTTTGAGGAGTCACTGCCAAAAGGGATCGTGGGCATTCTCGCATTAATGCCTTCAGTATTCGCTCATTTCCATTTCTCGTAGCAATATGAAGTGGGACTTGGCCGGAGTTGTTACCATTACATAATGTCATTTCATAACGATTTTGGAAGGTGTTGCTATTGTTACGGGCCGATATATAGGTGAGTATGGAATTCTCCTCCGTATCGGCCGAAACCGTTACGGAGAAAAAAATCGACAAAAATCTTTTGTAAAGGTGAAAAATGTACGCAGCTCAAATGCATATGGAATTATGTTGTGGGCATTACACTCTGAAATAGTTATACCGTCATCATTGCCGTTATAATAACTGTCACCGTTATTTTGAATCTTGATTCGTTATAATCATAAGCTACAGACAAGAAATCTTAATAAGGGTTAAAAAATCAGAAACTAGACATCTCTATTTTTATATTTTGATCAAAACAATTATTTTTGCCGATATTGATTGTTAAAACACTTTGATGGGTTTATGCTACTTTTGAACCACTTTCATTCGGAAAACAAAAAGACGAGATAAATTCTTTGGGATGGTCTACGGATTGGTTTCATATGACTTGCTTTGATTAGTTTTGGTTTTTGTATTACTAAACCCTAAAATTCCCCTTCTTACCTTTTGGGCATACATTTAAATCTGCCGCCTCTATAATATATTTGCTGGCATGTTTTCTCTTGCTCTCTTGTTTGATTTGAAAATGAATTATATCACTCCATGAAATGCTTCTAACAAAATACAAATATCTTTGAGATGGTACAGAAATAGCCCACAATTTTATATATATTTTTTGGAAATGTGAAATTTCGGAATATCCCCAAAGTTTAGTACTAAACCCCCACTTGCTCTAGTAAAGAAGTTTCCTTCTTCTCTATCTTCATCTAGAATTAAATAGCCCTTAAATTTAGTACTAAACCCCAACACGTTCTACTAATTATTAAAGTAAAGAATGCTAGGTTTTTTGTTTGGTAATATGAAATTATAATCATCGTTAGGTCATAAATTACTACCGTACCTCATTTCTCTTTGGGACAAGATGTTGTGAGTTATTGATAATCTCTTGAACTGTGCTAAGATCATTGTCCTCACAAGCAACAAACAGCTGCCTCGCCTGATAATTGTTGACACCTGCCATCTCTATGTCTTCCATTGCAGTTCTCACAAGTGCTCTCTCAAATTGTATCAACATGTATCACCTTTCAACATGTATCAAGGGTTGTCTAACTAAAAAAAATAGAGTCGGAATCAGAAGCAAAATACAGGTCACTGAAATTAAATTTTTTATGCATAATTATAAAAATATTTTTATGAAATGTTATTATAAAATTTTGTTTCTATAACTTATATTTTGCCATCCTCTTCAATAACATGCGCATCCTGCGTTGGCCCCACCTCTTGAAAGTCAGGTACGAGATATTACAAAAATATTCTAATTGCTTTCCCTTTTCGCATATTATGTTTATCTGTCAACTTACCGTTTTTATCCCATCATGTTTTTATCCCAACGTCCAAAGTGACGCGCGTAAGAAAAAAAGTGTACTTTGTTAAAACTACCAATTTGAGAAGACGTTCTCTAAACTCTTGTCCATTAAAATTTAAAAAAGATCTGTTTCTTCGGTTAAAAAATTAAAAATTTATAGTTAGTTCCACTCGTTATATAAATTTTTTGAGCTTTTAGAGATTTATTCGCTCACAAATGAGGAGGGATGTTAAATATAATTTCACGTCAGCTAAAAATAACCTTAAATTTTTTGTATATGATTGTATAAGTACAATCTCCAGCATCTTCGTATATGATTATATAATCAACTTTTTATTGCAAATCAGTTTTTAAGATTGAGTTATACGCATGCAATTGTTTAATATACAGTGCAATATTAAATAATACAACTAGGACAACTAATATGATACCCTAACAAAAAAAAAAAAACTATAATAATTTTTACAAAGAAACTCTCACATTATCAAAACCCATCATTATTTTAGCAAATAAAATAATTAATAAGAGTTAGTAAATAAAAATAAAAAAAGGATAAACAATGAAACTAGTAGTGCTAATTATCAAGAACTAGAGAATTTTCACGTGCATATATGAAGAATAATAGAATAAAAATAAAATGATCTTTTTTTTGCAAGAAAATCAAGAAAATAACAACCCAAATTTAGCTAACAATGTTAATGAAAAGTTAACATCCGATAATGTAAGCAAGGCAAGATGAGCAATTTTTTTACTTTTTTATTTTTTATCTTCTAAAAGAGAGATGGCTAGGAAAGTGTAGAGGGGATGTGCAAGGGGATAGCAATTAAGAGGAATGAAAAATTTTCCAAGGTGAGAGATTTCGCTTTTTGTACCTTAAAAAGATTGAGAATTTTCATGGTTAAGTATAACTCATCTTGGTTAATGGTGGGCCCTGTTTTTACTTTTCACACGACATAATTTGTCCAATTCAAAACAAGAAAAAAATTGGATATTAGAAATTCCATCCTGCATATTTTTATGGAATGAATAATCATAAATGCATTTTCGTTGTTCCATCTTTAAATATGCAAAAATTATCACAAAAATTAGTGTGGAGGAAATCTCTATTAGTGTAGAGGAAATTTCTATTAGTGTAACCTAAAGAAGACTTTTAGTTGAGCTATCAACAATTTCTCTTAATAGAATATATATAATTAACAATATGAACACTTGCACAACCTTGTGGCATGGATTGATTTTGGACTCGGATACACTTTCAACTTCACACCAAGACTTCATTTGGTACAAGAATTCTTCGTAAGAAAATATGACAGAAAAAAAAAATCTCTTCACAAATAATTTTGAATTTAAGTACAATATTTTTTTCTATCATTTTTTTTTATAAATATTCTTACACCAAATGCACTGCAAACCTTAATGTACTTGAAAAAAAAAATCATAAGAAGACAACAGTAGATTTTTGCTATCTTGGAAAGGAAATTAGAAGTACACGATGTATCATTTATAAAACAATTGATACGTAATTATGTTGTTTATAGAAAAGGTTATTCCAATCTGGAGATCCTAACATTTTTCCAAAAAAAAAGGCAAATTTTTCTAATGAAAGTCATGTCCAGACCAGATACCTCCAGTGAACACTGGAAAGCCAAATACGTTGATGGCTTACCTAAATATTTTGCAGAAAGAATTAGAAAAGCTCTACGTACTAAATACCATAGTACTGCCATTCCTTATAGTACCTTGACTTATGGTCAAATTACAGGAATCATTGTACAAGAAGGGTTAGCCCTATGCAATGATATTAAAATAAAAGCCCAAATGGAAAAAGAAAGGGTTACTAGAAAAATAGAATTAGGAGATTTCTGTGATCAGTATGATTATAGTGATAAGCTAGATTATCCAGGAAAAAAACATAAGAAGAAGAAGAAGAAGAAGAAGAAATACTTCTATAAGCATAAGAAGAAGAAAAGGAAAAAAGAATATCCTTCTTCTTCCAAACCAAAATTCTCCAAAAAAAAGAAAAGAAAGACATCCAAGCATAAGGATGCTAATTCAGTAACTTGCTATAAGTGTGGTAGAAAAGGTCACTATGCAAGTAAATGCAAGTTACAAAAAAAGATTTCAGAGCTCAGTATTGATGAGAATCTGAAACAACAGTTACTCAATCTATTGATTGATACTTCGTCATCCTCTAATTCATCAGAATACAAAATTGACCAAGTTGAAAAAACTGATTCTAGTAGCAGTTCAGATTCTGAAACCAGTACTGAACTTGAAACCTCTTGTGTTAAAGGTTGTTGTCAAATTAGTACAAAAGATAATTACTGGAAAGACATTGTTGAAATGAATGGTTTAAATATTAATCCAGAATTAAGAATTAATGTTCTTACCACTGAACAATAGTCTATCATAGACATAATAGATACTGTTACCGATTAGAATCTTAAGGCTAAACTTTATGAAGTTTTACTGGCCCATGCAATAATAAATAGGAAGAGAAGTCTAGTAAACCTAAACTTCCACAGCATTCCTATAACCTAAAAGAAGTTAGGGATAGAATTGGGCATAACCTAGTCAATGTTGTTGAATCCCTTACTTTCATTCAGGATCTTAGACATGAGGTTAATACCCTCAAATCAGAAGTAAAAATCCTTAAGGAACAGCAGGTCCAACAAGGTTTAGAATTACTTAAAATTCATAGTCAGACCCAAATACAGGTTACCAATCAGGATCCAGGCCCATCTGACACTTCTAATAAGGAAGCCTTCTTAGATGGTTACGTAAATTTCATTAACAGATTTACTAACCAAAAATGGGTTATTAAGATTACCTTAGTAATAAATAATTCATTTATTATTAAGGATATAGAAGCTCTGGTTGATAGTGGAGCTGATGTTAACTGTATTCAAGAAGGTCTTGTACCTTCTGAGTATTTTGAAAAAACCGCTCTGACACTTAAGAGTGCTAACAGTACATAGATGGGAGCACAATATAAACTATCAAAAGTTTATATTTGCAATGATGGTATTTGTATAGATGCCACATTTCTCCTTGTCAGCAATATGTCCCAATATGTCATTTTAGGGACACCATTCTTAAGTAAAATTATGCATATCAGTAAAGTTGACACTAAAGGTATTTATACAAAAATTTCAGGACATCCTATTGTTTTCAAATTTACTATTGCCCCTCACCAGAAAACTCTAAATCTTATTCCATTTAAGGAGCAACAGATTAATTTTCTTTAAAAAGAAATCAGTATTTGAAGTATTGAAGAAAAATTACAGCAACCTTCTATTCAGCAAAAAATAAAAAACATTTTATTTGATTTTGAAACTACAATATGTAGTGATGTCCCGAATGCATTCTGGAATAGGAAGAAGCATGTAATTACTCTTCCTTATATTGATGGTTTTAATGAATCTAATATTCCTACTAAGGCTATACCAGTACAGATGAAAAAGAAATATTTAGATTTGTATAAAAAAGAGATTGAGTCTCTTTTACAGAAAAAGTTTTTCTCCTTGGAGCTGTACAGCTTTCTATGTAATTAAAAATACAGGAAAAAAAAGAGGTGTTCCTAGGTTAGTTATTAACTATAAACCTCTCAATGATGTTTTAAAATGGATTAGGTATCCAATACCTAATAAAAAAGATCTATTAGATCGATTACAGGATTTCAACTATTTTTTCAAATTTTGA
>MKEJ01052825.1:0-11259 GCA_001753735.1 Embelia ribes | reverse complement strand
CTAGTACACACACGCAACTCCGGGTCTCGGGGGTTTGGGAGTCGGGGGCGCGACATTTTCAATAGAGTTGAACTGATCTTCTTCCTTGTTTATATCAGTTGGAGCACAAATTTACATATTTTGCTTTCCCCGAATGGCCACGTTTAGGAATTGTTGGAATACATATTAGTTTCCTCTAATAGTTTCAACTCCAATTGGAATGGGATACTTTACCTCTTGATGCATGGTGGAAACAATCGCACTTAGGCTATGCAACCAGGGGCATCAGAGAATTCCGTTATAGGGCGATGGAATATCTATCACCATAAATTCCACTTTCGTCTCTATTATGCCTGTCTACACATCCAACTATATATGTCTCAAAGCCTTTACCTATTCCGAATTGAAGCCAATTAGAGATATGGGGGCTGGAGATAATTCTAATAGCTTGATTTTTAATTTCGGCAATATATAAGCAAACAGGATGTCAACCGAGCTTCCTTCGTCTACTAAAAGCCTGTGTACCATGGCAACTTAATGAATTGCAACTGTTATAATTAATGCATCATCGTGAGATAGGGAAGCACTTCCAAATAAGTCTATGTGCAGATAATATATTATTACATCATTTTCTACCTTTTTTTACTAGGTGGATGTTGAAATTGAACGGAATTTCATATTGTTGGAAACTTACCCAGCAATCAAGGTGTTGTGTGGTTGGGAGCTGTGGGCCATAACTCAGAAGTGTGTATGGTTAAACTTTTTTATATTGATAAAGTTGGTTGATTGTAGTAGGGAGGAGGTGGTAAGATATATTGACCAATGATATACTTGCTCAAGTACCCTTTACTGGCTCAGTTGTTTAGTTGCCATCTCAAACTTTGGCAACCAAAAGTATTATGGTCGTGATTCCATTGATATTAGCAATATTTGGATTTATCCTGGCTCTCAAGTGGGCTTTTAAGCAATGCAGGTAGTATTACCCAATCATTTCGCTTGATCTCTAGAAAAATTTTACTGTTAGATTTATTAAATTGGAACTAAAAGCCCTGCTCCCACTGCTCTCTCTGATCCCTATACCTATTTTCCTTCCTATGCTCGTTCGATTTCCTATCATCTTGTCGCTCTTTTTTTTGTTGTTCTTTTATTTTCAACGTTGCTTCTTTGGCCTTTGCATACTTATCCAATCTTAGAAAGAGTTTATCCATAGATTTAGTCGGTTTTGAATGAAACTTCACATATGCTTCGTCTTGATGGTTAAGGCAGGCCGTAATACAACCCAATGTAAAGGTGTCTGGGTATTGGATTCGATCGATGGAATTGTATGCGTTCTTGAATCTAATTGGGAAGTCATGCAAACTTTCGTTAAGACCCTTCCTCATCGGCATTAGGGCATCGAGCCCTAAAATAGTTTTGAAGTTGGTGGCAAACCTTTTTAAAAACCTTTCCACCATCTGCCTCTAAGACTTGATTGATCCTAGTTCCTCTTGATCTAACCACTTCAGAGCCATTTTTCCAAATGTAGAGGGGAACATCTTGCACAAGAAACTTTCATTAGAACTCGATGCAAATATCTTATGCTGGTAAGGCATCAGGTGTATGCTAGGATATGAGATTCCATTGTACATGTGTAGGATGGGAGGGCTATAGTTTTGTAGTATGGGTTCAAAAAGAATATATGGGCTTCACGGGGATTGGGTAATCGCCCTAATAATCCATTCTACCTGCTCATCAGTCGCTGTTCGGGGATATATTGGCTGTTTTGGGTCTACAATTCTCATTCAGTGAGAAGTTTGAGAGTGTTGGCTAATACTTCCTCAAGGTGGGATGGGCACATGTTGAGGTTGGGATCTGGTTGGATTGGCCATTGGATAAGAATTTACTGACCATAACCCTTTAATTTGGCTTGGTCGGATTTGAGGTTGACTTTGATTGCGTATACCACTTCAGGTTGGAATATGCAAAAAATGGTTGGATTCTCAAGGCATGCAAATCACGTGCTTAGGGAAATACTCTTCATCTCCTTCTTCTTCGGGAGAATACTCTTCATCGTCATCCCTGAACTGTATGTAGCTAGTGTATCGGAAAGAGACGGCTGCATTGGAGGAGCCAATGGTTCGGGGCCCTAAGGCTCTAAATTCACAACTTCTTCGCCTTTGAACATCCTCCTCTCTAGGAGAGGGTCTTCTTGCTCCGTTTCTCTTTCTATCTCGAGAACATGGGGAATGGTGAGGAAGTGTTGTCTTGGATCATGGTGCCATTGTTCATGAACCCTCATATTTCTTTCAGCTGCTAATATGGGTTTAGGAAGGGTTCTTGCTTTGTTTTGGGGGTGGATGATCAATATCCAATAGTTGTTTCCTCCTCTTATAGGCAAGCCAGAAGAGGATGGCTTATTGGACTTGTTCTTGTACAATAGAGGTAATGAAGGCCTGTAAATCCAATGGTTCAGAAGGGTTATTTGAGGAGCTCGAGTTATTCATTATCTGCTAATTTATCCTTTCTTGCACCTCTGGTAGGATAAGGTTTGTGAGATTGCTTCAGGTAAGAGGTCCAGGAGGTAATGCATGATAAGGTAAAGAAGAAAAGGGGGATAGGGTTTGTCCCACTCCAGGAGATGTTTAATTTTCATAAATGGATCCATCATTGGGGGTTGATTCATGCGCATCATGCGGCAGAGGAAGGTTTTGATCGTTTGGGGATTTTGACATATCTTCAACTTCTCCTAACTGCCTATAAGAGTAGTAGGTTCGGGAACTTAAATACTTCTTCTTACAATAAATTCCCACATATGGTACTAGTTGAAGAGTCTCTATCTGATCCAGGATAAGATTTAGACTCCCGACAGTTAATAGTGTAGCTCCAAAGGTGATAATGTATTTCCCTAAACCTCAATTTTCAAGTCCTCTTTCTCCTGAGGTTGACTTCTGTCGCCCGATGGTTCTCCCCGAAGCTCTCCTTCGGTACCTGAAAGTGTAGGTAAATGATTGTCCACAGACTTCCAATGCATAAGTAAGGCAGGGGTCGGACCAAGATAAATATGAAATGTAATGGTGATTAATGATAAATATTAAATTATATAATAAATGTATAATTGAATTTAAATTTTAAAGTGTCTTTTCAGCTGATAAGTAATAGTATTTATAAGTACTTGTATAGCCGCCAAAGAATATTACCTAATTAGTCCTTAAATTCCCTGTTAATTGAAGCACGTGACAGATAATTTATTTTAATTACAACAACGGTCCTCTAATTTTATAGTATGTACAAATGCATATTTATCATAAGTAGTGGTAATATCAATAGGAAAATACCTGGCATTTTGTACTGTAATCCTGTGACTATTAAATTAATGGATGAAGGCTTGGTGTTTTTGCTTAAAAAAAAAAAAAAGTTTGATAATTAACTCTAAAGATGCTCCTAAAATTACCATAAATGAATAAAAAAAATTGTTGAAAAGCAACACCACCAATTTTTTATTGGAACAAATTGAAAAGCATCCGTTAAAATAATAATAATAATAATAATAATAATAAGAGCATGATCCATTTATAAAAGCATGAAATTGAAAAGCATCCGTTAAATGCCCTGATGAACTTATACTATACATGAAATTGTGCACACCCTCTTTTTGGTATAAAAGCCTTGAATAGTTTGCCATATATTATACGTATAAAACACATAGATTATAAGAACATGATCCATTTATAAACCATGTCTGACTTATATCCAGCATCTACATCAACATCATCATCAGGATTAGCAGTAAATGCTCATTTAGTTGAATATGAACAAGTACAGGACAAATTAGATAAATGGACTATTCCAGAAGTCAAACCCAAAGATATTTATAAATTAGGAACTATGAAATATTTCAGTAAAATGGTTGTTAAAACACTTGAATCTAGTATAGATTTACAGGATCAAGATGAAACTCATAATTTGTTTCATGCTCTTGATATTCTTCCATATTTTAAACAGTACAAGTATTTGCATATAGGACTTGTACAAATTGCATTAAAGCCCTTAACTTTGTTAGGGACTGATACCTGTATAAACCTCACTCTGAGGGATGTCAGATGCACAAACTGACAACAATCATTAATGGGATCCATTGAGACTAGTCTGTCTCATGGCCCAATCTACTTTGATGTCTATCCGAATCTTACTGTATCCATGAATGATTCAAACATATTAGATGTTTTGAATGTTATGATCATTTCTAAAGGACATAATTTTAAACCAAGAACAAAACCTGTAGTTTTGATTTATAGGATCTGTTTCAAGGTCCTTACTACATACTCTCCTTATATTAAGAAGAAGAGTCATACAGGAGAAACTGTACTATTTGAGTCCAATTTATACTCAACAAATATTACAGTACCTAGGAGAATCCAATGGAAAGATATTACCTTTCCTGACCAGTGGATTATTCCCCAGGCTATTCCTCCTGTTCCAATAACATATCACAATATTGATGATGCGATTAAGAGATAAGATGGTGATATATATCTAAGCTTTCAGAAGCCTAGATTATTGAGATCTAATTCCAGTAGATCCATTTCATCATCTTGTTTACCTTATTAGGTTCAGTCTCCCACGGTATCGAGACAATCCCTAGATCGTCTAAAGATTTACTGATTAACTAACATGATCTCTTTGAACAACTATTTTTAATTTTAAGAGTTTTGTTTTATGCATTTCAAACATTGATTTAATTTAAGATATACTTCCTCCTTTAAGTACATCTTACGTCCGAAAATAATTGTTACACTTATTTTTCCTGATATTAGTTTATTGCAAAATTTAATGAATTGCCAATTTTAACCCCTCGTAATCATTAGGCAAAAGCATAAGACAATATAATAGAGTAGTATTGTTATTTATATATCATTTAAATTTTAAAATTTTGCCTTTTCATTTTTTCATAAAATCGTGTGTTGGTCAAACTACACCAATTATTTATAGATGGAGACTATAAATTAAAAGAGTAAAACACTTTGTCGACATGAGGTTTTGAAAATTTTAAAATCCCATCTGATGTTTAACAAATTACACTATCTCGTGAGATTGATATATTTATTGCACTTTATCCTCAAAATTCTTGGAGGCAAAATAAAAGTCAGGTTGAATGATATAAATTATCCCTAATTATAATACCACATAACTAGTGCACTCACTATGAATTTTCAATTTCTGAAAGAAAATGACTACATTATTGTTTACATAAATAAAAGACGATATTTCTCTAATTTTTTTAGTTATTATCTTGAATAAAATAAAATAAGGTAAGAAAGTGGAGAAATATAGCAATCTCAATGCAAGTCGAATTTGTAATGTAACTCGGAGAAAAAGTATAATTTCCAATATTTATTAGAGCATTCACAACAATCTCATTTTATTTCTAAATCTCATTTTCTAGAAATACATTTCTCATGCAAAATATAAATGGATCATATCAAATTTTTTAAAAATTTATTTCTACACATCATAAATATTAATATACAAAAATAAATTCTGAAAATATATTTTTTTAATATATAGGAGTATTTGTTTTATTTTAATGTTAAAAAAAAAATTAATAGAAAAAATCGTGAATAATAATTTTTTGAATAGAAAAATTTCATGTTGCATTTTTAAAAATAAGGTTGTGTGAATGGCCTTGATATGCTGAAATAATCCGAAATTTGATGGGAGCAAAGTGTAATTTAACCAAATCAAAATTTAGGGTGAGAGATAAAATCTGCAATCAGGAAAGGGATAAGATAATCAGACACTAGTCGGACGTAACAATTTATTAACGCTTAGTACTGGCACAAAATTACTCTCTCTCTCAGCACCACCAGATGCACACAAATCAGTCCTACTAAGACATCTTCAATGGCAATCGCAACGCCTCTGGCGCCGTTCAGCTCAAGCCTCTGCCTGGTGAAGTCAAAGTCCACCATAGCTGCTGCATTTCCAGAAACTTCTGGATTTGCCACGTCATCTCGAAAGGGGACTAGGAAGGGTTTGACAAGTAGTAGGGTTTATGCGGAGTCCAATTGGAACACCGTGCTTGTCACTGGTGCTGGTGGGAGAACTGGTATTCTCACTTCTATACTACTTTTTTTTTTGTTTTCTTTTCAATTTCCATGTATATTTGGTATTATCTATGATTGATAATGTGCTGAAAGTATAATTATTGCAGTCCAATCTTCTATTGGCCCAAATTTCTTTTCACAAAATATTCTAATTTTTTTCCCGATTTATTGGTTTGTGTTAATTTTCTTTACATCACCGGTGTACAATATGTACAAAAATATGCATTATGCGTGCAGAGACACTAAATAACTACCAAACATGTACATATATCAACTTATAGTTCGGTTTGGATACAAATATTTACACTGCAAATGGGGTAAAATTTTCTCTACTGGTTTTATAATGAAAATATAGGGTTTATCGGCCTATCTTTCCATCAGACAGAATTTTAATGGCCCGCAACTTTAGCATATTATATTAGTTAGAGCATGCACACCAGTCTTTCTTTCTAAATGGGTTTCTCTCTGTTCAATTTTCTAAATGAGAAATTGAAGGTAGAATTCTCTTGCATCAGTGTTTTTATTTTCATAAACTTTTCTAGAAACAATATAACAACTTTCCTAATAGAGAAGGTTACTATTTATAATTTTTCTATTAAAAGAATTATTTTTTTTTATCACAAAAATAAAACAAATATACCATTATATTGGAAAATATTTTTTAAAAATTTATTATTTTTGTGTGCTAATATTTTTATGTATAGAAACAACTTTTTAGAAAGTCGATCCTTTTTTATTTTGAATGAAAAATAAATTTATAAAAAATAAATTTAAAAATAAAATAAAAAATACCGGTACGAATACTCCCATAGTTCTAAAGGAAATTGTTCTTCACTTTTTTGGATGCTAGGAAGTGAAGTCCTAGTTATTATTTAAACTAGTTTGTATCTGGCTCGTTGAATGTATTGTATGATATTATTAATTTTTTTGTGTTCTTTTTAATTTTATGTTTGTCTTAATTTGTTTATGGTATAGTGATATTTTTAAGAATATGAGATTAATAAGTTTAATAAAATATTTTTAATTCAAGAGACAAATAATTTTAATTTTTCTTAGGAACATGGGGTGAAGAAGTTTCAATTATTTTTAGTTTTATTTTTGTTCTTAAACTGTTTATATCTAATTATGGTAGAGAAATTCTATAGTGGTAATTTTAAAATAAAATAATGCTCCTAAATTATGACAGATGAATTCTATTATGGGAATTCTATTTAAATAATTTTTATTTTCAAGAATTTTAAGTTGGCGGAACTCTTTATGATAAATTTGTTATTGAAAATCCTAAATTCATGTGACATGTGTTAATTAATTATGCTAACTTGTCAAAATATAGTAAAAATAGTTGAAAGAATAATATTTTATATAATTTTCCAACATAAATGAATTTCATCCTTTTTAATGATAATTTTGATCTCTTTTTTCCATACATAGAGTTGATTATGGTATATGTTTAATAATTATACATTTCAATATGATCAATTTTATTCTATTATGGTAGTATTTCTAAATAAAACAATATATTTTTAATAAACTTTATTTTTCAAAAAATTTAATTTTTTGTGAAATTCTATTATGATAAATTTTTAATTTAAAAATTCCATGTATATGAGACGTGTGTCAAAAAATTTATGAGCACACTCATTGCGATTAAAACTAAAGTAGCAAATTACACAACTTTAGGTTAATAAGAAGATTGGTTATTGATCAGACAGATTATTGACATAAAGAGCTTGTATGGTTGTGATTTTTACGCTCTTAACTTTTTATTTTTTTACTTAAAAGTTTACTTAATCTAAGCTTTTTGCTATTTTGGCTTATAAAAGTTGAAAATTTTAAATTGAATTCATTAACCTTTTCAAACGGCTAGATGAAGCAATTGTTTTTGCTTTAACGCGGCATCCAAACAAACACAAATACTACCCATAAGTATGTAACAAAGATGGTATCAAAAATAATAATAACAGTGATGGTAACTGAATATGTTATTTAGATATTTTACTTTTTGCAAAATTTTTAAGAAGTTTGGTTGTTAAATTTGCTGTCATGAGGGCTTACTAGTTTTTTTCCATTGAAATGTGCTTCATGTTATCCTTTTAATTATTTTTTAGTCTGCCAATTATAAAAAACATTCAAGCATCTGATTAAAGTAATTGTGGCACGATTTGGTGTCATCGACATGAAATCTCATGGATTTACTTGAAGTTTCAGACATCGTAGATAGACACGATTTGGTGCACACTGGTTTTGCTCGAAAGGTTGCTCAATGAGCCGTCAAGCAAGTGTCTACAATGAGCATGTATGTGCACACAAACATGCTATATGACGACTATCTACATCTAATTTGTTCTTTCCCTTGTTAATATGATTTAACGATTGCGTCCAGTGTTTCGGTTGTATCTTTAATTGATGAAATCATTGTATGAGGAAATGTACTTTGCCATAGGGTATTCTTATCTTTCACGATCTAGTAATTTTAATTGATAAAATCATTGTATGAGGAAATGTACTTTGCCATAGAATTTGTTTATCTTTCACGATCTAGTAATTTTTTGCATGAATATATTACTATGGCTAACTAGAATTGTTAAAATCCAAGACCCAAAAAAAAAAAAAAAGAAAGAAAATGTCTTCTTGATTCCTAAAATATGACCGTAATATCAAATGATGTAGAAGGTAATGATTCCTAAAATATGACTGTAATATCAAATAGAGGGTCTTTTCCAGGAAATATGGAAAATTTCAAAAAAATTATCACATAAGCTACCTTAATTCCGACATCTATCTTACATCTAGTTGCATTTCCACAAATAGTAAAATTTTGAAATTGCAATTTTGGATGCAAGCATTAGCGGATCGCCCCATAAATTTCTATAGAATTTATATATGAATTTTAAATTGTTGGATGAGACCCATTACGTGTCTTCCCTCAAAAAGGTAAAAACTTGCCTCTGTATGGAATAGAGAGACCATCCCTTTACCCAAAAATTATAAATCCTTTACTAAATGGAAGTACAAGCATATTAATGTTGCAAGTTCATTTTTTGTTATTATTGGAAGCTTTGAGGTGGAGATAACATTCATTGTTTATTTCTTAGACTACTAAAAGAAGAAATAGATAAAAAAAAATCAAGTTGCCTAATATGGTAGCTGAACTTAGAAAGCAAATTCTGCATGCACTAATCAGCCAATAAAGTCAAATTCTTCAGCTTTGTGTAGACAATAATAGGGTCAAACTACATACAATCTTTTTTGTTAAGAAAAGATATTTAGGAATTATAAAATACTGGGCATGGGGATCACATAAGATCAGCCAAATTATTTTTTTGTGAAGCTAAACGCGTATCAATACAATTAAAATAAATTCAAGAAAGACGGGATATATATACATGTTAACTATGTTAATACCCAAAAACAATATTAATACTACATACGAATAATTTTATTTGGTCAAGTAAATTATAAGAGTAATTCAATATATTATCATAGCAATTTATTTTCGGCCCGCAGTTCTTTAGGATTTCAGAAAAACCCACACAATGGATTGTCTATGTTAAGCCAAAAAATTAAAAAGTTAAAACCTTTATCAATTCGGGGACTGGAATGGGAAACTCAGCTTGCAGTGCAATTACAGTTTGTGTTTTATCACATAAATTTATATCATCATGTGATGACAATATAAATATCGGATTTACAGTTATTGCCCCGTGCCATGTCGTTAAAGTTCATCGTCCTATAGGATTGATTAAATTTCTTGTAGATTTGGATTGATTAAATTTCTTGTAGATTATCATCAAAGCTTGTTGATATTACCGGTGTGTTTGTTGGCTCGTGATTTAGATTAATATTTGATAGAAGTAGACCAACCCGTGGAAATTATTCTAGGAAAGAAGGCCTTTGTATCGTGTCGTTTATCTAAATGGATTGATAAATATGTAAAAATCTCATGTAAAATCTTGCTACAAGTCAATTTCAGTAATTAGTTGGCAAGCGCATATATGCATTCTCTTACATAAATAATAAATGATTAAGATTTTATGCATATAAATACGCAAAATTTTCTTACATACTGCAATTCAGAATGCACTACATAAAAATTTTATGGACCCAGCATTAAAAAGTTGTCTTAATACCCCACAAATCCAATGTAGCGCATTCTGAATGATATTATGTATAAAATTTCAATCCAATGATAAACTGTAGAAAATAAATTTTTTTGTGTGAGTGCAATTAGACTTTTGATATTAATGTCACTCTAAGGAACTTTTATCTTAAGAAAAACTTTCCTTCTTAAAATTAGGTGTCTACAACTTAATATACATACATACATCCATCCATACATATACATATATATATATATATACACACACAGATTAAGAAAAGTCCAATAGTCGCACATCCGATCCAAAGAAAATGAAATATGCCCAAGGATCTAACAAAATGCGAATATGCATTCTCTACACTGTACACCATAAATAAGAGATTGTTTGGTTGAAAATTTTTAACTAAAGATTGTTTAATTAAAGTTGAATATGCTAAGTTTTTAAGTTAAACTTTTTTATGGTATTAATCTAAAAAATTAGAACGTCTAAATTAAATGCATCTAGACTTTTACGTAACTTGGAAAAAGATAATTTTATTCTTTTTCTTAAAAATTAGCAGGCGTGTGCATGTGGAGGTTAGTGAACGGGCATGAGGATGTTCAAGCACTACCCAAAAATGTTTCTACATTGCACGGTTAAATTCGCTTAAAAATAATATTGTGCTGGCTGGAAGAAGACAGTTCTTTTGCTAACTAAATCCAAACAAACCCTCTGGCGGTTATTTTACAAGTTTAGCAAGTAAAAAGTACAATTCTCTAATAAATTTGTTTGAGGTACAATTCCTGAAATTAAAACCAAATCCTTTTATTCTATATATATAGGAACTCGTCCTTTTCTTTTCCAGTGAAACCAAGTAATGACCACTTCTTCAAGTTTTCAATTTATATGCATAAATTCTTTAAAAAATATTCAAAGCCATACAGTTTAATTCCGGAAAATTGTGCGAAATATTTGTGTAAATATCAAATTTTTTTATACCCCATAGCTCAGCTATAACATTTCAAAAATGCGAATGAATTTTTCGCTTTATTAATATTATAGATTTCATAATAATATTATTAATATTGATATGCATTATATGTAATACCCCGAAATTT
>MKEJ01052822.1:0-19336 GCA_001753735.1 Embelia ribes | reverse complement strand
TTTTGATTTAATTTTCATCCACTATCTATATAAATTTTTTTAATTAGGCCGCACTAGGCAACGTGTAATTTACCTTAATATTCTTTACGCCATATAAGTTGT
Organism: Embelia ribes; assembly: GCA_001753735.1. Lineage (NCBI taxonomy): Eukaryota > Viridiplantae > Streptophyta > Magnoliopsida > Ericales > Primulaceae > Embelia > Embelia ribes. The sequence continues at coordinate 19,234 of MKEJ01052822.1, read as the reverse complement.
CCGGCCTCTCGACTCTCCTACTAAGCAAAAATGAGAATCTGAAATAAAAATTAAGTGTAATGTTAATTAAACAAAAATTGTTAATAACATAATAGGAAGCAAATAAAGTAGTTGCAGAAAAGTAAAATAGGAGACACAAGAATTACGTGATTTAGCTTCAAGTTAATATAAGTTTAATTTTGGCCTAATCTACATTGTTAATACCAGTGTTTAATTTTATCACTTTTTAGTGCTTCATATGGACTCATTATATAGGTATATACAAGGCTGATAATTTAATGGTAGGTCGTGATTATGTTAGTGTATTTCATTTTCATTTAATGATTGAGCTTCTTGTTTGCATCATGCACAATATTTGTTAATAATTCATAACAGTTTCCATTGGATAATCAAACATTATTAAAAATGTTGTCTCCCCCTTGATTTTGACATTATGGTTCTATTTGTTTAAGTGGAAAATAAGTTTTATAGAAAATATTTTTTCTACAAAATATTTTTATGAAAAAAAATTGTTTTTCTTTACTTTTTGGGTGTTTGGCTATATGTTGATTTTTTTTTGAAAAATTATCTAATAAGAATACTCAAACTATTTTTTTTTTATTTCAAGTCAAATACGAAAGAAATTAATTACATCCACATTCGTTCTAACTTATCCTGCTTTTCTATTTTACAAATAGTCTTTTTGAATCCAATGATTCAAGTGGAAAAAATATTTGATTTATTATGCGACTTACAAGATGTAGTTACTCAATAGGCTAAATAGAACAAAATAAGACATCACGTCGGGTCATTGAAATGGATTTTTTGACGCCACTCATTCCTATCGAAAGCCAAGATGTAGTTGCTCTATATTCGATATTATTTTGTTAAATCCCATATATTATAAGATAAAAAATACTTAACAAGGCTATAAATTATGCTATTTTTAATTATTATTTTTACTTGGCTTTTACATATTTTGACATGTCTAAAGTTAAAAACAAATATGTTTAACTTATTATTTAGTTATCTATTTATTATGTTTAAAAAATAAGTTGACTTAATAAAGAACTTTATTTATAAGTGAGCTTATTTATAAATAATCTGGGTTCTAAGAAGGAATCAAGTTTTAGAAAAATTTACAAAAAATGTATTAAAGTATCACTCAATTATCCGGAAAATATTTCCGATAAATTTGGAAGGAAATTATTTTTCCCAAGATTTCAAAAAAAATTTCCTTAAAAAAATTTTTCCTGCAAAACAAATATCCAGAAAATATAATTTCCTGAAAAATATTTTATTTTCCCCCATTTTCCACCAAAACAAGAGCCTGTGTAAAATTTGTAAATCAAAAGATGTTATCTATCATTTGTCACTGTAGAATAGCTGCTCAATTGATGTAGCTTCTGAATAATGTAGTTAGCACAACCAAGATAATATGTAGCTCCGAATCCATATCACAAGTAATTGCCTATTTGATTTTATCAATAAGCAGTTATCAATTTCTTTACCCATATTGAACCATCATTCCAATAGAATCATATAATATTTTGTGCAAATTCTTATTACCCATTGGGTCGTGTCTTTGATGGCAAAAGGGATGATTCATAGTTTTATAAACCTATCTCTAGGTCTCATGTTCAAGTCTCGCACTAAAAAACTTATTTATTTATTTTATTCTTTTTTATCATTTGTTTTTTTTTCTTTATTTCCTTTCTTTTTCCTTTGTGAACAATCAGATTTGTAATATCCTAATATATTTATTTCCTCACGCATTACGCAAATCCTATAATATATAGCCCCAAGCAATTTCTATAACAGTCATCACATTTGTTGTGAGTGTATAAATCTTTTGTAATGCGTAACTTGAGATGAATTTTCCTTTACCTTTATTACTGGAGCGGTAAGAAAACTAATCTTCTATAAATACATTCTAAAATATTTCTTATTAATCAATAAAATAATATTATTCTCTCTCTTATTGAGAGAAGTATAGTGTAACGAAATGATAAATTTAACATCTTTAGGAACTTTTGTATATATCATTGTTGTACAAAGATGAACAATTTATCTCGCATAGAACTTTCATAAAAATTATCACGTATTTAAATAGAAGCATAATACTTACTCAATACAAGCATGTCTAAAAGTGGCAAAAACTCATATTTGATCTTCTTGGACGATGAGAATTGGGGACACCCATCTCTGGGCATATTTTGTGTCTTATAATTTTGAAATTCCACAACTTCAATTCTTAATTTAGAGGCTTACTAATAAGTCTAATTTTGTACTTTATGTGTTTAATATAGTTAAGCTATTTATTTAATTTGTTTAGTCATTTCTGTCTTATTTTTTTTCAAAAATCGAGAAATAATATAGAGTACCAAATTATGGGCATTATATAATCACACTTCCAAAATTACTTTCACTCCATAATAATGAGATAATTAATTAACTTTTAAATGGGCGAATGATCGTATATCTCCCTCATTATTGACTCATACTCATCTATAGAGATAAGTTCTAATATGACAAATTAAGGCTATATCTAGGTTGAGGGCCTGGACCTGCTACTGTGCTACCATCTACAATTGCTCATCTTGTACCATTCGCACTAAACAATATAGAAAAACTGGTCGGAAGGCTCCTTAATAGTCATAATATATACTTCCAATGCCAAATTGCGAAAGTTGTTATTTTCGTTAATAAATTTATTTACTCTCAATTGGAACCAGAAATTAAACTTGAATATATATATATGGTTAGACTTATAAATATAATTATTTATTACCATTAAAGTGTCGAAGGGTTTAATTATTCACCCTATAATGATATTATTGTGTTATTAAATGTCACGCCCCAAATTCTGAGAAACTCGAAGAAGTGAACAAACTAAAGAAAAGAAATAAAATAACAACCAACATGGCCCATAGCCCAACTTCGCAGCAACAATATATATATACTAAGTATACTTATAACCTGCTAACTTGTATAAAAAAGAAATAACATCACAGTAAACTACCGAATCATACAATATACAGAATCAAGCTACTTGCTTGCCCGAAAGAAAATACAAACTTCATAAATAATTCATGGCCTCGACTACCAACTACAACCTCAAAAAGAGACTACGTCTACCACAGGATATACGACAACATTTACCTCAAATACAACAATAAATATATAAATATACACACACACACACACACAAAATATTTTGGAATCCACCGAATACAACTACAACATAGAGCGTCCAAAACAACAGGTAAGCTTCTCAAGCATGCACTGTGCCCATTTTTACCTACAAAACCACATGAGCCAACATATACAAAATAGAAAAATACAAGTCAGATTCTAAAAAAAGCGATAAATAATAATATGAGATGTATATGACAAGTATGCACATGCTATGTACCCCGACCAAACCTATTATAAGTTACCACTCATACTGATTACTAAGTTTTTATATCAGAGTTCCAAATCCAACTACAGTATCACAAATTCCAATTCTACTTTCTATGTTTCCAGTAATACTCAAGCATGTTTTCAACATGCGAGAAAAATCTAGAAATTCACCAAAATTTTCAACATACTTCCCATGCATCTATAATGCCCAAATTACCAATTCAATTCAATATATGCTCAAAGCATGCGCATGCAGGGTATGTACCTAACCACCGATGTCACCGCTAGACTCACTACACATATGCCACTTCTACTATCTTAAAACCAATACCAAGGATATGATAGTAATCAAAAAACAAATTCATAACAGCATATCATATATGTGGTAACTACGAAAATGCCAATACGAGAGTGTACAGATTACCAAACTACAATGGATATTAAAATTATAATGAGTTGGCATCGTATGCCTTATTTTCTTTATAAATTGATAATACTATACTGAATTCACTACATACCGCATACCACATACTCTAAATACCGCATACTCCACATACTGCACATAAAATCTTGAAGGCATCTCATTCCCTCGGCTGAATATCAGCATGTATAAAGTATAAAAGGGCTATTTCGCATGCTCTTGCTATGATCCACTACTAGTCGTGACACAATCAAGCTTTCAATAATCTGCCACTAGCCGTGATGCAATTATTGGTGATAAAAAGACTACTTTGTAAACCTTCATCCCACATTTAGTAATTTATAAAGAGATAGCATCATATGCCTTTTCTCTTTGTAAATCCGAACTCGATATACCGAAGGCAAAACATACCTCGACTCTACATATCGAAGACAACACATGCCCCCATCCAACGAATGATATTTGATAATTTAACATGTTTAAGATTGGTCCCCGAAAGCATAGGACCAATCAAACAACAAACAAAACAAAACAAAATTAGAGTTTAACTTTCATGTACTGACGATGAATAAGACCCATACACCGTCGACGCACATGAAAGCGGCAAGTGTCCAATCACCTAATTAATTACTTAATCTTTAATAAAGAATACTAAATCCTCTCTCTCTTAGGTCACCCCATCCCTCCCCGTGACTCTTTCTCACCTCTCTTCCTCTGTGCTATCTCCATCTCCTCGTGATACTCTATCTCTCCCTCGTTACACACACACTCTCTCTTTGTGCCATCCCTCTCTTCCCACAACTCTATCTTTCCTCCTCTATGCAATGTCATTGTCAATAGTTCCTTTCCACCCTCGAATTCCACCTAAATTTGCTCCATCTAGCCACGGGCTGCTCAATCCATCTTCTGACTAGAATAAGGTTGCTCATCGAAGATCACTCCGGCCGACTTTATCACCGGATCCGGATTTGGTGGACTTTGGAACTAGACGGAGTTGGGGAAGACATAACAGATCACAATACGAGAGAGTTTGTTTAGATCTAGACTATTTATTTTCAATTAGGGACACGTGGCATAATCTTGTAAGCCGGCGGTGTATGAGCCTCATACACCATCGGTAAATGGAAGTTAAACTAAAAAAATTACTAATAATTTTTGTTGGATATGAACCGGTCCCCAACATCTTGGACCAGTCCAACCTGTTACACCTCGAATTCTGAGAAATTCAGGGACGTGAACTAAATAAAGAAAAGTAATAAAATAACGGCCAACTTAGCATATAGCCCAACTTTGCAGCAACAATATATATATATATATATATATATATATATCCTGCTTATAATGTATATATACTAAGTATACGTATAACCTGCTAACATTTATACAAAAGAAATAACATCACTGTAAACTACCAAAGTTTACAATATACGGCATCAAGGTACTTGCTTGCCCTAAAGAAAATACAAACTTTATACATAATTCCTAGCCTCGACTACCAACTACAACCTCAAAATGAGACTACGTCTACCACCGGATATACAACAATATCTACCTCAAATACAACATACACACACACACACACACACACACACGCAAACAAACAATTTGGAATCCATTGAATACACCATAGTGTCCAAAACAACACGAACGCTTCTCAAATATGAATTGTGCCCACTTTCACCAACAAATCCACATGAGCCAACGTATACAAAATAGAAAAATACAGGTAAGACTCAAATCAAAGTGATAAATAAAAAAATGAGATGTATATGACAAGTATGCACATGTTATGCAAATTACCTCGATCAAACCCATTATCAATTACTTATCATATTGATTACCAAGTTCTTATATCAGAGTTCCAAATCAAACTACACTGTGACAAATTCCAATTCTACTTTCTATACTTCCAATCATACTCAAGTATGTTTTCAACATACGGGAAAAACCTAGAAGTTCTCCTAGATTTTCAACATACTTATCATGCATCTACAATACCCAAACTACCAGTTTAATTCAATACATACTCAAAGCATGCAGTATATGTACCTAACCACCAATGCTACCACTAGACTCATTATACATACGCCACTACTACTATCTTAAAACTAATACCAAGGATAAGATAGTAATCGAAAAACAAATTTATAACGACATATCATCTATGTGGTAATTACAAAAATGCCAATACAAGAGTATACAGATTACCAAACTATAATGGATATCAAATTTATAAAGAGTTGGCATCGTATGCCTATATCTCTTTATAAATTGATAATACTATATCGAATACCCCACATAGCGTATACCATATCGAATACCCCACATAGCGTATACCACATACTCTGAATATCGCATGCCCCACATACCGCACATAGAATCTCAAAGGCATCTCATGCCCCCGACTAAACATCAACATGTATAAAGTATAAAGGGCTACTTCGTAACCCTTACTATGATCCACAACTAATCATGATGCAATCAAGCCTTCAATAATCCGCTACTAGATGTGACACAATTATTGGTGGCAAAAGGGCTACTTCGTAGACCCTAGTCCACGTTTGTAATTTATAAAGAGCTAGAATCATATGCCTTCTCTCTTTATAAATTCGAACTTAACATACCGAAGGCAACACATGCCCCGACCCTACATATCGAAGGCAACACTAGCCCCCATCCAACATATACGAACATCAAATCTCGAAGGCATCTCATGCCTCGAGTTTCCATATCCAAATCCCGACTCAGAGCTGTCAGGTGCTTGCCCGGTAGGATATAAATTTGTTTACTTCAAACAACATTTCCGAACCACATTCTTAAACTATATTCCAAACCACATCTTGAACCACATGAACTTTTCATTCATCGAATTTAAGTGCCAGACAACCCTGATATCACTGTTCTTTTGAATTTTGAAGTCATGTATGAAAACTCATCGAGTTATTCATACTTGATTTTCATTCCAAACATCACTTTCTTTTTCCAAAATAAAAATCTCATAACCAAATCCTTTTCAACTTCAAAGGCCAAACATTTTCAAACAATATATTTTCTTTTCAAAATTGTAAATCCACTTTTTCAAACACTGAAACATGCCTTTCAAATCCTCATATATCTTTGCTTTTCAAACTCATAGTTTTCAATTAAGTATTTTCATAAAAAAATTCTTTTTTTTTACTACCAAAGATTATTCCAATAAATATACTAAATTTACCAAATACTGTGTACATGCCTCGCATGTTAACGTTACAGTATATACCCTATAGAATAGGCTCCACATTATATATTCCATATTATACGCTCTACATCATACGCACCACCTTATATGTGTCACATTATATCCAATACAACGTACACTTCAGGCTCCGACGTTTACATAATCTCCTCGAGAAAGTAAACCATGCATACCAACATCCAACTACATACACATACGACTTTACATGCCTCACATGATTCTACTATGAGTTATCGAACCAACACCTTAAACTTACAATATATATACACACATATATATACTACGATAGCCGATAGTAATACCATCATTGCCTTACACCGAACCAACATAATGTATAAGAAAATAGCATTTTCTATATACTACAACCACCTATCCAACTGACGACATATCATATATATCGATATACATGCAAAGATTCAAATTTATATTCTTGTTCTGAATCAACCTATACCTCGAATGCCTTTGACAATTCCCAAATGGTCTCGACACATCGCCTCGAAACTCTCAGTCCAAGCTCTATATCCGCTTTTCCGAATGGGATGAATCTACATACAAACAAATGATATTTAATGGTCCAACATGTTTAAAATTGGTCCCCGAGAGCATTGGATCAATCAAGCAACAAACAAAACAAAAATAAACTAACAAAAATATTAATAATAATTTTTGTTGGACATGGATTGGTCCCCAATATCTTGGACCGGTCCAAAATGTCACAAAGTTGCCAGGAGGTTCATGAACCAATCCACAAAACCCCTGGACCGGTCCAAGCTTTGGTTTGGTCTCCATTTGCCCCAAAACTCGATTTTCACCGCTTGAAAACCTACAAACATATCCATATCCACTCCAAACTCATAATTATATACAATTACATCATCAACTCATACCTTGAAACACGGAAAGTGAAACCCGAGAATCTCCCAAGAAAAGCTCCAAACTTTACTCCCGCTTTGCACTCCGATTTGATTTATCTACGGCCTTCGGATCGTGACGAGTCTATAGACAAAAATGATAACAAGTTCAACAATTTTATTTCGATATACTATAAAGGTATAAAAATCAGGACAACAAAAACTAATAATAGAAAAGACCAGATATATTAACTTTGTTTTGATAAACAATCACTCCAAATAAATGACACTAGGACATAAAGATTGAAGTTTTCTTTTATCTTCTTCTCCACAGTCTCTCAGTCTCTCTCACTTTTGTCAAAAGGTGAAAACTGACAATGGCCCTGTCAACAAGGGAAAGAAATAAGAATAATGTTACTCCAAATCAACATTAAATTATATGCCATATATTTTTATTTCGCAATATATTATTATGCAATATCTTTACAAATCATAATAAATAATATCATTATAACTTGTGCAATAATATCATTTATTAAAATTAGTTCGGTCAGCCATCATAAACTCGCTCTATCAGATTCATATTTTTAATCTAAAAAAAATTTCAAATAAATATTAATTTAATTCTAATAATAAAATTAAAATTCAAAACTTTTATAAAAATACTTCCCTTTTAATTATCTGCCACCGGTAGCAAATTCATTTGCTTGAAGTTTGAATCCAATGATATATAATTTCTCTCCACGTTTTGGTCGCATATATAATTTCTCTACATGTTTTGGTCGCATATTGTGCCCCACCTCTAAACAATAATATTCCTCCCTCTATGAGGCTCCATCATCGACATTGTCCCATCTCTCTTTCTACCACTCTCTAATTATTGATTAAGTAGACCAAATGAATAAGACTATATGTATATGCATACAGAAGTATGAGCTTAATATTTTCTTAAAAAATTCAAAACATAAATATTGACAAATTTATAAAATTTGCTACTGAGTCTGGAAATATTTTCTGGATAGTTTACCAAATTTTTAGCATCAGCAGTAGAGATTCGTACTAATAACGTATTATAAACATGCTAGAAAGCAAATCTGTGAAAAAAAAGTAAAATAGAAGACACAATAATTACATAATTCAGTCTCAAGTTAACACAAATATAACTTAGGCATAGTCCACAAGGCTAATACTGGTATTTAGTTTTATTATTGAGAGAATATTACAAAACACAGCTGCATATTTTCTTTTTCTCTAACTATGTCTATCACTCTTTGTGTAAGCATACATAAGGTTGATAATTCAATGGTGGATCATGCCTCCATCAATGCATAATATTTTTGTTTAATTATTGAGCCTCGTACTTGCATTAGCCACTATACTTGTTAATAATTTATTTTTTTGGTTGAAAAGATGTTAATAAATTATAGCAAAATTAATGTTGTCCAAGATATTACCAACACTATAGGAATCATCAAACATAGCAAAAACAGGTACAGCAGCAGAACAAGTTATCAAGAATACTACTCAATTCTCATCAAATCTTTAGGCATTACTAAGCTGTGGATTTTCACTCCATAAATATTATATTTGCTGCCCCTTTATGCAATTTTTGTGATGGTCTGTGAATGCATATAATGATATATCGAATATACCTAAAACACCGAACTTGTTTTGGTTTCGTTGTTTTGGTTATGTCACTCTTCACTCTCACGAAAATGTTTCGTGCTTGTTTTTGCCAACGTGGTTTGAGTTTTCGTGTCATTTGTGTTACGTGATTTGTTATATTGCCTGTGTTATTCTTTTTGATGTTTTCGGTGTACCTTGAGTTTCCGTATTTTAACCATTCTGCTATTTGGATATGCATTATGCGACGTATCCAGTATGTGTACTATGGTAAAAAAGACGTCGCAATATCTTATTCTTGAAAATATTTAATACTTCATATTTTGCGCAATTTACGGGAAAAGAATAACCAGGAGATTTTAGAGAACTCTTTGGGAATAAATTCTATGAGCAAATAATGAAAACAAATGAAAATCGTATTTGGTCCATGTAATTTTATTTGAATCATTCGTAGTCCCTCAGTTTTAAAACGGTGTTGAATTCTATTCCCAAGTCTTAAGAATTGAAAGGGATGCTTTTGATCCATATGATAGCTTATGTTCTGATATTACGAGCAAGTCGTACCCAAATTTAGAGAAGGTAGCAATATAATCGTAAAAAAAGAGACTAATTTACCCTTAAACGAAATACAAATGGGAAACTTGGTATGCTATTAACCATTTAGGATTTTTTTTTTCGGCCCATAATCGGACCGATTGTGCCATATTAATTTGCAATACTTGGTGACTATTAGTGTTGCAATTGAAAATATGGTGAGCAAATAGAATTTTAGTTGAAACTCGGGGACCAATCCTGTAATTTCCCATTACCAATAATTATCTCCCCAAACAAATAATTTGACAAATGATCTCATCCTAAGATGGGGAAAAAATGAAAAAACATAAACTACAAATAAAAACAGTTCTATCTAATAATAAAAATTTGTTTTTGTTTTGAAATCTAAAAGGAAAGAGCTAGCAAATGCAGCATGCACAGCTGCACCAATTGGCAGCACATCTTCATCTATAGCAAAATAAGGGCTATGTGCAGGGTGTGTCGAACCGATTTTCTCGTTTCTTATGCCAAGAAAAACGAACATTCCCGGGACTTTTTCTTGGTAAAATGCGAAATCTTCGCTACCCATTAAAGTCGAAGACAGTTTTATGCTCTTTTCTCCTAACATTTGCGTTGAAACTTGTTTAACGCGTTTGTATAACAATTCGTCATTCACGGTTGGGGGAATCATGGGATGTTCTTCTCCTGTGAAGTCGATCTCAGCCGTGCACCGGTGTACCAAGGCCTGCGCTTTTATGACCTGAAAAAAGGGAATTTATATATGATTAGTAATTAATTAGTGTTAATATATAAGAACACATAAATCAAGAAAATTCAGCATGTATGTCTAATTTCAATGAAGTAAATAGTAGAATTTGTGTGCTGCAGATTTGAAGCTCAATTTGTTGCTTCGTTTGAGGCTTTTTCGTCTAATTTTTTTAAAATTAGATAAACCGAAAAGATTCAAACTTTTATTATTTTAAAGTTGCATCAAAGAAAACATTTAGAAATTTAACCAATCCATTCTTAAATAAAAGAGCATAAACGTTGAATACATTAGTTTTTCTTCTTCTTTTTTTTTTTATTAACTTTCTCCTAATAGTATTACTTTACCTCGTTGTACATTCTTTTTTTGATTTATGTTTATGTGCGAATATTACTTTACTCCATCTATAGGTAGCTTGGGATGGAGCAAAGAATCGAAAAACTAAATGATGAACGTCATTAAAAATAGAAAAAGAGCTAAATCTCTCGTTAAGCGGGTTGAAATCATATACAAATACATGAATTTAATTATATTATACCGACATTGTATAAATTTTTATATAACAACTGATTTGAATGAAAGATACTCGTGCATTTATGATGGTCCCTCTATGTAAATGTTGACACATGTTTTTTATGTAATGCCGATAATGTATAGAATCTCTACACCAACTGTAATAGAAAGTATCCTCTAATTAAATTTATGCTAAAATAAAAAATAATAAGTCGGATTTTTTAAAATTATTGGGGACTACCTTTTGACTGTTGATTTTAAAATCAGCAATTGGGATCAGATATACTTAGCTAAATCTAAATTTTGTACGGAATTTATGTATTTAATTTCAACGAATTATTTAAAATTTTTTCGATAAGATATGACGGGCATAGATTATCCATCCCAATATGCTATTCAAGAGATTACCTCTTCTATTCTGTCTCTAAGAGCATAAAAACTTTTATTGTTGAAAGCTCTGAAAGTGCCAGCAATTTTTGCTGAGTCTGGAATAATGTTAAATGATGTACCCCCATGTATCATTGCCACAGACACCACCTGCAAATATTAAAATTTTTGTAAGAGAATATATATAATATTTCAAATCATACTTATCAGAAAACTCTTTGTTTCCAAAAATGGGTACTGAAACTTGCTAATGATTAGAAATAATGGATCAGGTGGTTCCTGTTCTGTACATCTGGGTTGTTTATTTTAATATAGATGGTTGAAATTAAATTAATTTTTTTTAATTAAATTTTGTAGAAGGCATATCATTTTAATCCTAATTATATATTTAAAAATAAATGAACCGGATGAGTTTAGAAGAGATTGCCTATCTTTGTAAGTGCATTGTAGCTTATTCACTTTCAAGTAAAGAGTGGGGTATTAATTTATTATATTACTTTTTTTTTTTGAATCCGAAACAATAGTTAAAAGAGAAAAAGGGAATAGAAGTGAAAATGCTTGGTAAAAAATTGAAAAATTCAAATCCATGGATCCAACTTCAATAGACCTTGCATCAAGGAGAATAAAGTGTTCAAAATTCTTGAATAAATTCTCATTTCTTAAGTACTAATTGCGAAAAATGATCCTATAACCTACATACCATGAAGAATTAATTTGTGTGGAAAATTAAACACTATCTGGCAGGTTCGATTTTCTCGGAAAAAAATATATATGTAAATAATTACGTTCGTCCGGTTAGTGTGGTGATATGATGTAGGTTCATCTAATGTTGGTTATATGTGTTCTTTTTAACATGTACCTTGGAATCTAATGGGTCCGTCTCTCTCGCAACAATATTTTGCAAGCTAATAACCGAGCTCGAAACTGCCAAAATTGGGTCAATGGACTCCTGTGGGATCGCCGCGTGTCCCCCTTTCCCTCTTATTTTGGCCTTAAAGCTTCCACACCCAGCCAAAAACTCCCCTGGCCGAGCCGCCAGGGTTCCAGTCTGGTAGTTGGGCGCTACGTGTATACCAAAAATGGCCTCGACTTTATCGAGCACGCCCTCTTCTATCATGCCCTTTGCCCCTAGGCCTTGTTCTTCGGCTGGTTGGAAGATTAGGACAACTGTGCCCTGCAAAACGAGGTTTTAATTAGATTATTGTTCTTGTTTGTGACGAAATAATCGTATCTTACCAAAGTAACAATTTAATTGGAGGTCTTCAATGATGATTTAGAACACTTATATATGATTTTAGAATCTGGTTCTAACTCTATTATAAAAATATTACCTTTAAAATTTTCTCAATTTTACAATCCGAAAATTCTCCTATAGCTATTATGAAATTACAATTATTTTAATAAATAATTTAGAACAAAGAAAGTTAATAATATATTTAACAATATATATATATATCATCACTTATCTTATATCCTATTTTGCAAGATAAATAATTGCTATGAATAACTGCGCCAATGATTCCCATAGTTTCAACAATAATTATTTTTTATCTTCATAATTTCATTTACAAAAGTAATAATTCTTACAGTTTGAAAAAATTACTATAAGCATTACTAATAATTTAATTTAAGAAGGCATGTGAAGTGTTGCTTAAAACAACTCTATAATATACTCCTTCATCCAATTTCAACATCAAATTTAAATCTTATCAGCATAGTAATTCGACTTTTACGATTACAATAAAAGAAAATGTTCGAGATTATTTTTTGACTAAATTCAACATATTCAGAATTTATCTTGATTTAAAAAAAAAAATGTATGTTCATTATTTTTTATGTAATTACACCCATGTAGGTCATGCATTACACAAGTTGTATGAAAATATTTTATTTTTAAATTGTTAGCTTTATATTTATCTTATTTGGTTTGTGGCATTGTTAGGAGTATGGGATGAAGAAGATTAATAAAATATTTTCAATGCATGGAAAAAAAATACATTTATTTATTTTTAGGAATACTGACAATTTTTTTTTATTTTTTTTAATTTTAATTTATTCTTAATAAGTTTATATTTAATTATATTTAGAACAATTCAATTATTGTAATATTTTTAATTAATTAAAATTTTCCAACAATTTTATGTTGATGGAATTTTATGACAAGTTTTTATTTAAATTTAAAAATCTTCAATTTATGGGACGCATGTCAATTAATAATGCTGACACTTGTTAAAAATAGAGTGAAAATAGTTGAAGAAATGACATATATAATTCTACAATATAAATAATTTTTTGTCTCTTTAATTGTAATATTTATTCTTTTATTTCCATGTATTCAGTTGGTTTTAGTATACTTTTATATGTTTCCAATAAAATTAAGTTTATAGAAATTTTGTTATGATAATATTTACAAATAAAGTAAATTATTTTTAATAAGATTTATTTTACAAAGATGTTTACTTAGTAAAATTATATTATCATAAATTTTAATTTGGAAATACTAAATTTATTGGATATGTTTTAAACAACTATGCGTGTAACGCTCACTTTTTAGCCAATCCACAGTGTGTGCGTGTAAAACGCCCAAAAGATATTATTTAGTGAACATGAAAAGGTTTATATAAAAATCCTAACGTACTTCAAGATTTTATTCTGGAAAAACAATCACTAGAAAGTATGGTTTTGGCCTACATCCAACTAAAAATATAAATAACTAAACATATAAAAAGCCTTTCCCGACATCTACGCTATACAATATAAGTATATATCGCATGCTTTAGCATAAGTCCACATTATTTACAAAAAAAGAAATAGTGTGTTAGTGCACATTTTAACCGCTTTCAAGATTGTTGCTACGAGAAATAAACATGGCTAATAAAACTGATTTTGTAAGTTATAAGTGAACATAAAGTGTAGCGCAAAGGTGATTCATTACCAATAATTTCAAAAGTTGTTATTGTATATTAGATATATTTCTTTTGTTCTTTTTATTTCCTAGTTAGCCCTTTTTGTACAACTATATGTAGACCTCTGTTGTATTCATTAAGAAACAACTCAATAACATTTTTTCCTTGGCCCAAATTTTTTTTCTCTTAACATGGTATTAGAGCTTTTTTTCTCGAGGCCTGATTAAAAACACCGTAAACTATTACCACTACTGCCGCACCACCATACTGCTGCCTCTTAACCCTGCCCGCCCACCATGAACGCTCCTACCGATGTAACAGACCCAGTCGACACAGAGAAAATCATGGTTGTTACAACCGGGTCTCCATCTTTTTCTCCTACTAATCTAACCAATCAAGCCTTTATTACCTACACGCTGCTGAGGGGCCAAACCTTCTTATCTTAGACAATATTTAATGGCGACAACTATAATACTTGGTCTAAGAGCATGTAACGTGCTCTTAATGCCAATTTTTTTTTTTTTTGGATTTTTGTCGGGCTCAATTCCTAGCCCAAATGATGATGATGATTTAGGATTGTTGTGGGATTGATGTAGTGATATGATTTTACCGTGGCTACTTAACTGCTTCGATTCCTTCCTCACCTGTAGTTTGAATTACACTAACATTGTTGCTGAACTATAAGGTGTACCGCGAGAGAGATTTACACAAAATAACAATGCAGCTATTTATCGGGTTGAACATGATACTGCGCAGTTATAGCAAGGGACACAAACTGTGACGCAATATTATACCGTGCTTACTATACTGTGGGAGGAGTTGTCTTTATCGGATCCAACGGATGTATTCATTTGTGGGGCACGAGCAAGAAAGGATTTTGCGCATAACATATTTCAATTTTAAGTCGGTTATAATGATTCCTTTCATAATACCCATAGTTCGATATTAGCCATTGACCCTATGCCTAAGTTATTGAAAGTTTATTCTAAAGTTCAAAATGAAGAAATATACTAACGCATACAGGTTGGAATACCGCTGGACAGCATGACACTTGCTACCGACTGGCAGCAAAAACCGGAAAGTTGGGAAGACTGCCATTGCGGCGCGGTAGCAGCCTCTGGCAACGCCAACTCATGATTGGTGGCAGCTTGACTGGCCAGACCTTTGTTCGGGAAGCTCTTACCACGACTAGTGGAGGTTGCTCGGGCCGGGCTCGACAAATAGCCCCCTTACGGGTTTTGATAAGACCAAATGTGAGGTTTGTGATTAAATTGGACACATAAAATCACTGGAAAATTTGAGATTGATTGTCATTTGGTTAGTGAGAAATTACAGTTAATTCGACCATGGTATATCCCGGTTCGGTGTTTACCAACCATCTTGGTTGTAATATTCACCATTTTTTTTATTTTTTATTTTAGTATGTTGAACATTATAAATATTCATGTTTCAACTCGTGGGAGAGTATTAGAGGCCTGGAAGATAAAATTCTTGTTTTATTTCTATTTCTAGTTAGTCCTTTTTGTACAGCTATATATAGACCCCTATTGTACTCATTAAGGAACAACTCAATAACATTTTTTCTTGACCCAATCATTATTTCTATTTCTTTACAAAAGCGTCGCCTTTTCCCATTTTAAAAAACTATTAATTATTACTTCCTCATTGCATAAATAATATAATCTTCGTAAAATTAAATGGATCGTTGTTGCCACATCATAATAATTAAAGATAACAATTAGACAAAAAATGAAATGAATAAGTTGGAAATATATTTTTCATTCAATATTCGAAAAAATAATTTTTATTTTTATTTAAAACTGTGTGTCAGTCAAACTATACCTGATTATTTGTGAATGAATGGAGTATGTATATATCTACCTGTAATTTGTCTTTGAATTTTTGGAGTATTTTTGCTGCACCAAGGAGCATAGCAACATGGGCATCATGTCCACAAGCATGCATTTTCCCATCATTTTTGCTCTTATGCTTCCACTCCACCAATTCCTTCACAAATTATGAGAAAATAAAATCAAGACATTTTTAATATCCTAAATAAAATTTGAAGATTTTTTTTAATCACCTCTAACTTCCATGTAATTTTCACTCCATCCTATAAGGGTACTAAATATTTATTTTCTGTCAAGTTGTTTAGTGTGGTATATATCTATTTGTTATTAAATATATAATTTTAAAAAAGCAACCATATTATTATTATGCCATTTAATAGATTAATTTAATCTTTTTCATTAAAGGAACAATGGTCCTTAAAGTTTCAATAACGATTCTATTAGGCTAATACAGTTTCAATTGCAACAGTGTTAGTTCCTAAGTTTTCAAAAAATGACAAAGTTGGTTTATGAAAATCGCATGAATTTAACCAAGCATGGTTTATTTAGTAGTAAATTGGTATTTTAAGCTCACTTATGTTGTTATCTCCTCCTATTTTTATCACCTTATGATTCTTAATACTAGGAAAAAAAATATAAAAGGAGCAAACCTGTCACTATTTTTTATTTTGGAGACTAAATCCTTCCTTCCTTCTAAAATTTGGGGAACTTTTGGTACGTCAAATGAAAATATGATAGCCGAAATAACTGTGATCCAAACAACGGGGGACCATTAATGTAATTCACCAAATAATAAATCAATTGTTACAAAAATATTTATGGTGTAATAAATAATAAATAGGGGTGTGCAAAAAACAAAGTTAAACAGGAAACCGAACTGAACTTGTTCAGTTTACTTTTTAAAATTTTTGGTTTGGTTCAGTTTTACAAGGTATAAAAATTTCGATTTTTTGGTTGAACAGGTTCAGTTTTGGTTTTTAATATTAAAAATCCGATACAGCCGAACCGAATTAGATTTATTGAGTTTATATAAATACATTTCTTTTAATTCCTCACCATCTCATCTGCTTGGTCTCTCATTCAAGCCTAGGGGTAGTCCTTAGACCCACAAAAATGTAGGTCTACCCGTGGGTCTGCCGGGTAGACCCGCACCCGTCCCGCAATAGACTCACATCCGCACCGCACCCGCAGTTTTGCGGGCTGGTATGGGTCTAAGAAGCAGACCCGTGACCCACCCTTCATACCTGCAGAAAATCTCTCCCAATTTTTAATAACTGTTACAGTATAATGGTAGGGCTATCCGTTTACGATCATAATCAGTTCATTGATCAGCCCATTATAATGCAACGACTAAGAAAAAAATACTAATTTTTTCCATATAAATACACCACTCTCCACTTTATTTATAATAACCAACAATAATCAATTACTAATTCTCAATACTTACACTTTAAAAGGTCTCAAATCATTTATTTAAAAAAAAAATTGAATTTTGTTTACCAAAATTCAATCATCTCCGCTACACTCATTCTACACTGGGTTATTTTAACTTTTAGTCTGCAGTTACCAAAATAATTAAAGTATTTTGTAACTTTTGTGGTGTTGAGTTAAATGGTAGTAGATGGGACACATAGGCATTACAACGAATGCGTAAAAATAAAAGGAAAAACTTAGCAAATTCTTTTATTTTTTATTTCCTTCAAACTCGGTAGAGTGGAGACTTCCACGTGCAATGAAGATTGATAAGAGAAAATAAAAGAATATTTGATGAAAGGATGAGTTGACGAGCAATGTATTGATTTAAATTTGAGTATTTTTGTGATTTAGTTGTATTTCTATTATTGATTATAAAAAAGAAATGTAATACCTTAAATATGAATTAAAATACAAGTTTTATTTTCTTGTTCGAATAGAATTTACGTATTACAATAGCGTAATTGTGTATTTTACAACTTATAATAAAAAATATATATAAATTATTAATAAGAAAACAAGTTATAACTTGTAATTTAAAATGCAACAATTTTAGAAGGATAGTGGATTTACATGTCAGTCCACTTACCTTTTGGGTAGATCTGCACCGCCACCCGTACCCTCGATCCGCAGACCTGCTTTACTTGCAGACCCGCACGATACGAGGTGGATAAATCCGTCGGGTCTATTGAACACCCCAATCACGCCCTCTCCCTAAAAAATACTAATAAGGTTAAAAATTTTAATTTTTATTTTTATTTATATGTTATATATTAGGATTTATGACTTAATTTTGAATTGGGATAAAAAAATCCTAATTCGATAAAACCCTTAAGTTTTGTTGTAATTTTTATTAATTTTTTTATAATTTTTGTTATAATTTCTAACTAATTTTTTTTGACAATTCAGTTCTTTAGTTTTTAACCGAACTGAACCGAACCAGCCAATTCGGTTCAATCTGGTTTGGTTTAGACATGTAATCTAGTTTGGTTCGGTTTATGATTTGAACAATTCAATTAATTCGGTTTGGCCGATTTCGGTTCGGATTGGAACTGAACCAACCGATGCACACCCCTAGTGATAAACATGGTGTAAGTAGGAGTGCATATACAGATTAACCTAAATAATCGAACCGAACTGAATCCATAGTTTAGTGTTTTTTTAATTTGGGTTCAGTTTGATTTTGTAATTAAAAATTCTGATTTTTCGGTTATAACGGTTTGATTCCGATTTTCATATTAACTTTATCGATTCGGTTCAGTTGAAGCGCTTTTATTTAAAAAAAAAAAAA
>MKEJ01052821.1:0-14915 GCA_001753735.1 Embelia ribes | reverse complement strand
AAATTATAAACTAAAATACTTTTAAATTTGTAACAATGAGATGGGTATTTTTAGATTGTAAAATAAAGAAAATTGTAGAGGGCTTCACATTTTTATAATAGAGTTAGATTATCCTACTCATATCATGATAAGAAAAAGTTAGACCAAATCCTACTGTAAGTGTAATTGTGAATAATCTTAGTTTTTTATAATGAAATTTGGCTTTAAAATTTATGCAAGTATTGGGTTCTGCACCAATAAAACTAGTATCTAGTATATATATCCATATGCATATTATATATTTGACATTAGAAAAGCCTAAGGATTGGCAAAAAATAGGAAACAAAAATACAAAAGAAAAATACTATATATATTCATATTGTTATAATAGATATGAGATCAATTAAATTAGATTTTGTTTCTAATATAATATAAATTTCCTAATAAGGCTAGTTTCCTTGCTAGAGATATTATTTATTGTCTTACAAATATTATTATTTATTTTCCGTCACATTTTTCCACTAAAAATCCTTGTACCAAACGAAGCCTTATCTCGTTTTATGTAATTCTACACATCAATAATAAGTCTCTCACTTTCTCTTCATATTATTTGACAAGTAGTATATCTTTAACCATAAACAAAAACTAATATAGTGGACACTAAAAGCCTAGATACATTGTATAAAAATAGAAACAAAAAACAAAAGAAAAAATTTTGTGTATATCATATATTTAATCGTAAACAAAAACTAATATAATGGAAACTACAAAAATCTAGATATATATTGTATAAAATTTATTTTATACATAAATAATTAAAGTGCATGTGTTTGGTTTTGTTCCAAAAATAAGTATCGTCGTCATACACACCTTAAAAATCACAATAAATTGGAATGACTAAATTGAACTATAATAAAATTTCACATTGAGTCGTTAACACAAATTTACAGGTGCTACCTATTTATAACCAAGGCAACTTACTCCTCTGTTATACCATGCTTGTATTATTCTCTATCACTTTCATCCATGTAGATAAATATCTACCTTTGCCTTCTAACTGATACATTGATAGTTTTCATTCTTATATGTTATAACTATATTAAACAACTATTTCTTATCTTATCCCCAATTAGAGCCACTCGTGTTCTTTTTCAGATCTTTTCATTGATAATTATTTCTTTCCTAATCTTACCGCACATCATTCTCAATGTACGCATATTTGTTACACTCATTTTATATTTATTTTATTTTTTAGTAGCCCAACACTCAGTTCCATACAATAAAACTAGTTTTACTGCGGTACTGTCAAACTTTTTTTTCAATCGTAAATGCATATTGCGATCAAATAAAATTCCGGAAGCAGTTATCTATTTCATCAATCCTTCATGAGTTCTATGATTGTCATCTCTTTTTATGCCACCATTGATCTACAAAATGGATCCTATATAACGGATATGATCAGTCTGTGTCACCACATGTCTACTTAATTTAACTATAATTTGGTCTACCATACGTCGTCAACTGAAATTGTACTTCATATATTTTATTTTTTATTTACTCAGCCTAAAACTGTGTGACTTTAAAGTATGTCTGCACAGTTATAATTTTTTATTTACGTCCTCTTTAGTCTCATCAACTAAAATTATATCATTAGCAAATAACATACACCATTGTACATTGGTTTGGATGTGTCTAATCAATTTGTTCATTACCATTGCAAATAGGAAAAAGCTTAATATTGAGTTTTGATGCAAGTCTATCGTAATAGGAAAGCTAGACGACAGGCCGCCACACATTTTGACATTGGTAGTTATACTCTCATACATGTCCTTTATTACATTCATATATTTAAGAGCGATCAAATTTTTTCTCAAAACTCACCAAAGAACTACTTTAAGAATTTTATCATAAGTCTTCTCCATATCAACAAAAACCATGTGTAGATTTTTCTTTCCCGCTCTAAATCTCGGCATTAACTATCTACGTAAATGAATTACTTCTATAATCAATCTTACCTGCGTAAATCCAAATTGATTATCCGAAATCATAACATCCCACCTCAATCTATACTCAACTACTATCTCCCAAATTTTCATAATATGGCTCATAAGTTTAATCTCACAATTGTTAGAACACTTCTGTATATTACCCTTATTTTTACATAGAAATACTAGAGTACAATTCCATTGCACCAAAATTTATTGAAGAGGTTTGTTAGCTATCTTATCCCTATCACCCAAAACTTTTCAAGCCTCAATAGAGATGCCATCTCATCCGACCGCTCTATTAATCTTTATTTTTTTCAAAACCTCTTTAACTTTGCATTCCCTAATCTTTCGCATAAAATTGTGGTTAACATCCATTAAATGAGTTGTGATATTACCTATAGTACTTGTTTGATCATCATTAGAAGGTTTATCAAAGTAAATTTTCCACCGTTGTTTTATTTATTCATCTTTCACCAACAACTTATCATTAATACTCTTTATATACCTCACTCCATTCAAATATTTGTTATTCTTATTATGGTCTTGTAATTCTAAATAATTAATTTCCTCCCTTTTTTTAATCCAATTTTCTATATAACTCATCACAAACTTTGAAGTTTGCATCGCGGATGGCTTTTTCATCTTTCTTTTTTGTTTCTTTGTATCTCTTGTAATTTCGATCATCCCAATAGTTTTTTAACTATCTGTATCACTCATCATGCATCACGGACAACTTTAAAATTTGCGTCGCGGATGGATTTTTCAACTTTCTTTTTGTTTATTTGTATTCATTACAATCTTGATCATCCCGACACTTTTTTAAATCTTTATAGTTCTATTGCTCTGTTTTAACCGTTACTTTTATATTTTCGGTCCACCACCAAGAATACTTTTCAGAAGGGGATCTTCCATTAGCTTTATCAAGTGTCCTGTTAGCTACTCTCTTTATACATTGTGTTATATTCATTCACATTATATTTATATATATTTGGCTCTTCCAATCGGCCTCTTTAATTATCATGTCCTTCAAAACTATCATTTCCATATCCTTAAAACCTCCACCACTTAATATTCGGATCTTGAACTCGGTCCTATTTCTCTTACCAACTTTGTATACAAAATATACACAACTAAGAGTCTATATTATATGTCGACACTCTCTCCTTTAATAATTTTACAATTTTTACATAACTTTTTATCTACATTCTTAATAAGAAAAAAATCAATCTGATTAGTATTTGCCCACTACTATATGTCAGTAAATATAATTCTCTTTTTCTAAACCAAATATTTATTAGCATCAAATTATAAGCGCTAACAATCTCCAAAATAAAATATTTTTTTAGAATTTCTTCCAATATGAAATGACCAACACTATTTCTGTAAAGCACAGGACTAAAATTGAATTTGTTTCATAAAACAATGGGCCCATTAGTGTAATTAAACCATATATAGAATACATACACACAACCCTCGCGAAAGTACTCTTCCCAATCTCTCTGATCAAATTTTCTCTCTCCGTCTCTCTCTCTCTCTCTGTGAGGTCGACATGGACGCCCAAAGAGCTTTGCTCGATGAACTCATGGGTTCAGGTACTCTCCTAAATTCACCAATTTTCACGTAATTTGCTTTGTGCTATACATATTTTCCCTAATTCTGGTTTGAATTATCCTGCTTAGGTGTAATTTTAGGTTATTTAGCAGACGGAATGTTAGAATTCGACTATGATGGAACTGAAACCTGAACTGAATTAGTGTTTTTGGGTTGGTTGAGAAATTTTACAATTATCAAAACTATGTGTAACGAGTAATGATATACGTATAAAAAATGAAATCTAATTACACAGGTGTTTGTTCACTCCTAATTTCTCTTCAAATTTGCTCCGTACTTTACATATTTACGTTAATTTGGTATGAATTATCCTGCTTAAGTGTAATCATAGGTTGTTTAGCTCGTTCACGAGATACACGGCATTAGGATTCAACATTGACAGAACTGGAAATGAATTTGAGTTTGAGTTGCTGTACGGTTGTTTGAGAAATTCAGAATTATAAAAAATAATCGGTATTTTTGTAAACTTCCCCTGTTGTTGCTTTTTTGATAAGGATCATTTAATTGCTGACTTGATTTTAGTTACATTCAATCATAGTGCAAAAACTTCTCTTATTTAAGGGTATGGAAAATGATTCACGTACTGTTAATCTAAAATTTACAAACATCTATGTGGTTAGATCCTCCGTGTTAAATCTGACTTTTTAAAGAAAAGATCAAAATAGGATGTAGTGTATTGTTCTTTTGATCTTGAGATTGTGATATTAGCCAGTGAGAGATCTGCAGTATTGGCTTGTTACTTGAATTGCATGCATAGGATTATTAATTGCTGGGAGAAGATTCACATACTGACAACTATGCATGGAAACTTTACAAACACCTTTGTGGTTACATTCTTTGCGCTAATCCTATTTTTAGGCTAAAGACTAACAGACAAGATGTAAACCACATGGGTGTTTGTACAGATTGTGCACATGATTTTCTGTATGTACTTCATTAATCTTAATTGTTATAGTCTTTTAGAAGCTACTAGCGACAATAAGAGCTGAATTTAGATGATGAGCCAAGAAAGGAAGCTCTTCTTTTAGCCAAATCATAGTTCCTTGCTTCATCTTTGAAAAGAATGTGTTTTTAATTACTCTTTTTTTGTGTTATATAATCAATAAAAATGCGTTTCCTGCTAGTAAGGATTGAAGTTTGTTAATCACATGAAAATCAAGTTAGTGCCGATTCTGTTTTAGTTCTGTTACTTTGGGCATTTTAGCATTTGAATATCCACATTGAAGCAATCAGCCAATGAACTTGGTTAACTCTGTTTCCTTTTTTTTTTTTTAACTGAGTTTTATGTACACCTTATTGCCACAATTGATCAATTGCATTTGCATGATTGCAATTTAATTGGTGGATTCTAGTGTTAGATTGAAAAAAAAGAGGATTTTCCACCCTTCATAGGTAGAAGTCTTCCTCATTAATTGTTCTAAATCGTGAGGGGAACCATTTTCTATTTTGTTTTCTGTGGGATGAATGAGTTGAAGTGGGTTAAGTGGACGTTAGCTCAGTCCTGTATTTCTTTTCAATTTATTGTATTTAGTTTAGCCTATGTAATCAAGATATCCTTTTGTCTACCTAGGGGTGAGCAAAATCAAAAAGAAACCGGTTGCCGAACCGAACCGAAATCGTTCGGTTTGGGGTTTGGGCCTAACGGTTCGGTTTGGTTTATAAGTTTAAAAATTTTTTGGTTTTTCAGTTCAGTGCCGATTTTGAGTTAACGGTTTTAAGCTGAACCAAATGAACTTATAAATCCAGTAGTGGCTTTGAACCAAATTGGTCATGGTTTTGAACCAATAGCTATTATGCACTGGTAAAACCGATAGTAAATCTATTTTTTTTTCTATTGATTTTGCTGAACCGGTTTGTTGGTTTACCGAACCGATAAACCAAATTGGTATTACCGGTTTTGGTTCAAACTTTTACCGGTTCGGTTCGGTTAATATGAAAAGGTGTTCGGTTTCAATCGGTTCTACCAATTCGGTTCGGTTTTGGACCGAACTGAACCGAACTGTTACTCAACCCTATGTCTACCCACACTCCTGGGTACAGTTTGTGTTTCCTAGGCCTTGTTTATCTTGTATTCCCGCTTTGCCATAAGACATGGTATACTTGTTTAAATTTTGCCTTGCGGCCTTTAAACTGGACAGGTTTGAGAATATCACATTCTGGAGGAGTAAAGCATCTGCAGAACAGCACTCGGACATGGAACATAGCACTAGACTAATACAAGTTGTGATATTTGAGGCAGGTGATCGTGACAATATTGGTGGTTCAGCTTATGGCGGACAGAGATCTATCTGCTGCACCCCTGATCTTGCCAGGCTGGAAGGTTGTAAGCAAGGCGAAGTCATTAGAGTACCTTCCTCAACTAACTTAAAATGGCCTGTCGTCTTAAATGTACATTTCAATGGGAACTACATGTCTACACACATGGATGATGCAGTAGTATATGTAACTAAGACTGGCATGTACAACTTGTTCTTCATTTCATGTGATCCAACGCTTAAGGAACTAGTGATGAGCGGGAAGACTGTTTGGAAGAATCCTGATGGATACTTACCGGGTAGAATGGCTCCCTTAATGAATTTCTATATTATCATGACTATAGCATATGCTTTGCTTAGTCTGATATGGTTCTCCCAATACGTGAGATTTTGGGAGGATATATTGCAACTTCAGCACTGTATCACAACTGTAATTGGTCTTGGGCTATTTGAGATGGTTCTTTGGTACTTTGAGTATGCACACTTTAACAGTACAGGAATAAGGCCTGTTGTACTTACAACTTGGGTTGTGACTGTTGGAGCTATAAGGAAAACACTTTCACGTCTTCTTATACTGTGTGTTTCTATGGGTTATGGTGTGGTACGCCCTACTCTTGGAGGTCTTACCACGAAGGTGCTACTTTTGGGTATAACTTATTTCTTAGCATCTGAATTGCTGAATATAACCGAGTATGTGGGGACCATAAATGACGTGGCTGGGAGAGCGAGGGTTTTTCTGGTTCTTCCCAATGCGTTGCTTGATGCATTTCTGATATTGTGGATTTTCACTTCTCTTTCAAAGACATTAGAGCAGCTTCAGGTACTGTAGTTTCTTCACTCTCTATTGTCTCATATGTTTATTGTCAGTTGCAATATGGTAGCAATCTCTTCCTCTGTCAAAATTAGTTTCTTCCACAGAGTTTGTACTCACGCAACATTTCATATATAGGCAAAGAGGAGCTTTGTGAAGTTGGACATTTATAGAATGTTCTCAAATGCATTAGCAGTTACAGTAATTGTTTCCGTTGCTTGGATTGGATATGAGGTATGCCTTTTTTTGAATTAAAGTGTTCGTCTGATGAATCAGCTGAGACTAGTATTTGACAGAATATTTATGTAATGGTTTATCTGGCTCCATGGAGCACAGAAGTGCTTTTGCTTAAGGAAGAAACATTTGACAAAATATGTACAGTTTGATTTTTATCTGATAATTTTGTTTTTGGTTTATCTTCTGTTACAGCTTTACTTCAAAGCAACAGACCCATTCAATGAAAAATGGCAAGGTGCTTGGATGATCACTGCCTTTTGGGATGCTCTAGTATATGTACTGTTATGTGTTATTTGCTATCTCTGGGCCCCGTCGCTGAGCTCTCAACGGTATGGCATGAAATGTGGTTGGCCTTACAATGATTGTTCTTATTTTAAGTTTATTTGGTTCCTGTTTTAATATCAAATTGTAAGTATGTGTATTGATTGATGCTATCTTTAACTTCTTGTAGTGATGATCTTGCACATATTTTGTTATTAGTTTAGTGTTGGAAATTGATAGTCCTTTTCACCTTCAAGAGTGACGACTTAAAGAAGGAAAGACCACGTTGAGAATTCTGTGAACTTCTATGGACGCATCATCATCTTTCGCCACTCAGCGATCTTATCAAATTTTTATTGACATCTATATTGTAGCTCCTCCATTGTTTTAGAACTACTTTTAACGCCACAAACATGCAGCACTTCTGTTTAGGATGGGAAGGCCGAAGGCCAGCACTCTAAGATGCACCATGAGAATACCCTGCTCCCAGGCTGGATTCCCTCTAATGAGATCATCACTTCTGAACACATGAACTTATTTCCTTTTACTAAGTTTGATTGATATACCAAGGACATTTAGGGCCAAATGTGATGCACGTATGAATAAGGATAAATCTAGTCAAGAAAATAGATTGTTGATTGCCCACCAATTTTATACTACCTGTATTTGGTACCATCTATCAAAATGCCAAGGATTTTTCCCTTTCGTATTTACTTCAAGTCTTTGTGCAGTTATGCCTATTCAGAAGTAAAGGGAGTGGACTCAGATGATGATGAAGCCCAAGCACTATGCCGGGGAAACCCAAAGGGTGACATCAGCTTAGTCAACCAGGAAAGGAAAGATGGCGATAATACAGATGTTTTTCATCCCGAAGAAGATTTGGAAGAGGAGGGTAAGAGAGAATGATTATCTAGCTTTTTCTGGGGTTGGGTTGACACTTTCAATTGACATAAAGGCAAAGGCAGCAATGATCACGAAATATACTGATAAAAAAACAGAATATGCCTTGTTTCATGTTTCTTCTTTCTTTCACAGAAGAGATTTATACTATCGAAACAGAGTGAGGAGACAGTTGAAGATATGAAATGGGATTGAACCTGAATGATGTTGTGAAACTTTTAGCGAAGTGTTTGAATGGTAAACATTGATTTTATTCGTTGGTACAGTGGATGTAACCGGTGTATAACTATAATGTTGACGCAATTTACATAAGGTCGCTTGTGAATGTTGTGTTAGAAATGTTTCTTTATATTGTAACTAACCTAGCACGAAAGTGTAAACATACATTACCATTTTTTCTCTTCCGCATTGAGGTGTGTAGGCAATTATTGCAAGACTTGGATCGCAATTTGCATTCCATGTGTTTTTTTTTTTCATTTTGGTGCTGTAATTGTGTTTTTCTTCTGGGAGTGCTAAGCGGCTTGGTGATGGGTATTTGGCTTTGGGGGAAAATGTAAATGGAATGATTGTTGCAATTGTTTTCATAAAGAATTTGATGATAGGCTCATTTTTCGAATTGGTACAAAATGGTTGTGGTAGATGCATATGATATATACAGATTTAATAGTTATATGTGGTTAAACCCACGTATGTAATGTACACATGTAGATCTACAATATCGCTTGTCTACTGAATGTACCATACCATGTATGGAACTTTGCTCTTTCCAGAAACTGCCATAATTTGCTATAATTATTGGTCTTCGAAAGGAACAAATACAATTCGTGCCAGCATGCCATAGTCAATCGTAGTATCTATACATGGCTTGTTCAATCCATCGGAATGAAAAGTTTAAGGCCGAGATTCGAAAGTCGCACATTGTTATTTCACCATTCCTTTTTCTTGTACAAGCTATGGAGCAGCAATACATGTTGCCATTTATATCGTCACCGTCGGAAAACACTCGCAGAATGGGGAAAACTGTAGCCCAGAAAATCCATTTTAAGATGCGGGTACTTTACATGTCCGAAACTCATACTCGTAACTCAACTCCAAGAAATAAATAATTAGTGAGTATTTTATTTCGCAAAAGATTTCAGTATCTTTTTGTAATTGCACGTATTTTCCACCATATATTATTAATTGCGAGTCAAGTAAAAGTACTATTTATTTCATTATAGCAAAGCAACAATTTTAATATTTTGCAAAATTTTGTATCCAAACTTCTCATAAAAATTCAGTTTTAAATTGACAACTATTGTTTATATGGTTTTTATAATTTTCTTTTTCAAAGCTAAATCAAGATTTTGGCTTAGTTTGTGTCTTTCAAAATTTACGCATCAAATGATTTTGCAATACAACAAATTAGCTTCTACATGCAAATATAGTTGAAATACGGGCCTTTGCTAGCTCGGGATTGCAATACAAAATTAACTAGTGCCATATCACAAAATCTTTGCAAGAAAATCTTCCATTAATTAGGAATTTCACAACTTATAAGGAACACATATTCCTTGAACCTGATTTTACACTAAATAAATAAAGGAAAAGAAAAGCAAGACTCGTATGCACTAAGTAGCAAACATAGTACAACAGCCAAAATTTTACTTCAATCTGGACGATGCTAGTAACATTGAAGTTTGAGGAGAAGAAACAACTTACGAAGATTCGATATCGGATCCTTCAAGCCCTTCTTTATAAACTTCAAATTCCTCAGGGCTCCATCTGCAAATTAAATGTAGCCGGAAAGTGGCCATCTTGGTACCAAGTAGACGCTGCAATAACAAAGTCAATCATTACAAAGTCAATCATTATCGAGTTATTTCTTAATGAAAAAGTTCTGAAAGTCATTGGAAAATGAATAAGCTTACTAAATCAACAATGTGAACAAGGATCGTAAATTCAGCAATTCTTACAAGTACAAAATTTTCCGTTAACATAAGCAGGGGGACAATGATAAGATTCGAAAACAAGACAGAATAGACATTTTCCTAGCACCATTACTTCTTTATATCAAGTACAGAGCATTGTCACAAAACCAACCTCATTAAATGGAATGTGAAATTCAATGATAAGATATTATGTTTAACAAAGGAATTAGAAACAAACCAGTATGCGAGCAGCTTCAGGGGACAATGGTTTCCCCTCCTCACAAACAACAAAATCTGAAACAAGCTCTACCACCCCTGCATAGGTTAAAAAGCTGAATCAATAAAATTTACTCTAAACTAGCTAATGAACGTGAGAAAACAAATGAAGAAAACAAACCTTTGTTTAGCCTCACAGGCATCCCTTGCTTTCGCAAAAAGGGCTCCATCTCATGAGTGAACTGGTCTAGAGGACCTTCTTTAAGGTCCACCTGCAAAAAACACTAAATTTTCATTAGGATTAATGCATAAAGAGAAATGATGATCCACAAAGATGTCATGCATAACACAAGTAAACTTTCTCAAGACCCTCCTTGGTAAATTAAAAAGTCAAGACAAACTAACATGTTAAATCCACAATTACATTGTCTATAAATTCCTTCTTTAAGAAGAACAAAGGACAGTCAATTGAAACCCAAGATACATGACATCACAAAAGGTGCTAGAATATATAAATAAAGCGTCACAATACCCCTACCCTGGAAACAAGGGTAAGACTGCGTATATCAAACCCTCCAATCGAGAACCTACCTAGTTGTCCATAGTGTAACAAAAGCACCAAATCCCAATCAAGATTTGCAAAAATAACATGGCACTCAAGTCTAAAGATAAAATAAACTCATAAAAGCAAGACATTAATAAGAGACAGGGCATCATAACCTGCTCTGTAGCAATGGTGCCAGTCCTTGCAAAATCATATTCTTCATACTCATTAAATAACCTGCAAGACATGAAACATAAAGAGACTGACACTCACACAAGAAGTCAATGCTCTAAACCCACTTTTCTGTCCAGTGTCATGAAACGATATGGATGAGAAGAAAGTGTATTAGACGCCATAAGAGAAACTCAATTCATATTACAAGAAAGATGGTTACCTAATGACCTCTTCTTTTGGCAAATCGGTGAAGAAAAGCCCAGAACCCCCTCGAACAAGCTGTATTCAAGAGAAAGGAAATAAATATTTAAGACGGAGAAAGACCAGTAGAACAAACTTAAGAGCTTGATAGGTTTTTAGTCACGATATAAAAGAATGGCATGCCCACCTTAGATACTTTGTGAAGCCCGGGTTTAATTTCATCAGCAACAGAACGACCAAGAGATATTTGAATCACTTTGTTTGGTCCAAGGAAGAATCTGACACCAAAGAAAATAATTCAAACGTAAAAAAGTGTGATTAGATAATGGTAGATATAGACAAAAATTGAAACTAAAATGTTCCCCTCATAGGTCACACCCATCCATATAAGGTGGCAGCTACAGATCATAGCAATTGATCAAGTCCTTACGCTCTTACAGGATAATACAATAATTTGGGATGCGCCACATTTAAATACAGGCATATATCTAAAATAAAACAAGGAATCACAGCCAAGATCACTAAGAAAAATGATTATTGTGAACACAAAGATTTATCAAAATGAAGTGGTTTAAAGTTAGATTTTCAATTTATTTTTATTTTTTTTCTTGGATCAATATGGCAGACCATATTGAACAAGTTCGACCAACAGTTAAAATGCAGATTGCTCCTGAAAACATCCTACTTACACAGATTGCTTTAACTGATTATTCATCCCAACAAAATATAATAAGACATAAAAGAAGACTAATGATAACAGACTACTTTTAAGGTAATGCTAGATGAAACACACCTCAATCAGCTGGCAACGAAGGACAAAAGGAAAAACAAGCGCTTACAGTTACAGTTAACATCCCTGTAAGTTGGTAAATAACGGAGATATAGAAGATAAGGATTTACTTAGCCACTAGAGTCAAGCAAAATAACAAAATAAAACCCCTGTTACATTATCATCGCAGTACAATTGACGAGATTATAATGCTACATTATCATCGCAGTACAATTTAAGGGAATATAATCAACTTAGGCCTTGTTAACTTAGCTTTTTTGCTATGGAGACAGACATAATTTAGTATATAGATAACCATATGGCAATGACAACTCTGTCATTCTAAAGAACCTACCTGAATGTTTCCTCTACCTTTGAGCAAATGAAAGTGATACAAAACTACAAAATTATCAATGAGAAATTATTCTGTATACGCAAAATTATGTATGTTTGGCTTTCTTGCATTACTCTTTTGCTGAAAAAGGTTGGGTTTAGTAGAAGATTTTCTGACTTGAAAATTTATAAGTTTTAAGTTGGAGAGAACAAGTTGTGGGCATAATCAACCTGCTACTAGGAGCAGCACCCTCACCCTACTACTGATTTTAAGCAGTCATGGAAGGGAATTCGTGCATTACTCTTTTGCTTAAAACATTTGAGTTTTTTTGTGAATTTTCTGATTTAAAAAGCTAGAAGTTTTAATTTGGAGGGACCCAATAAGCAGCCACAAAAGTACTGAAGAGATGTGTTATCATCGCACATGTGACATATTTTAGCCAAGCAAGTGCAAATCAATTTTTAATTAGGTAAGTGATGAGACTTGAACTGAGGAGCTCAACCTGACGTATGTTACCGAAATCACTAAAATCCTAGCGAATTACGAATTAGTAACCACATTCCAAAATGTGGTATACTTCCGTACCAAATCGCCAAATTTAGCGAACCAAGGCAATCCGAGACAATTGCACTCTTAAAATTTATTTCCAGAGAGAAATATAACGTAGACAAGTAAAATATTGATGCTATTTCTATTAGTTCAAGTTTAAAAACATTAAATTTCATGTTTCAAAATAACTACAAAAGTTTAAGCAAGGTTTAACTAGATATTGATTTTTACGAAACTTAATATGTTGGCCTCATATATGCTAAAGTAACCTATAAAAGACTACTTCTATCGTACCGCGTTTTACAATATGTAACGTGCCACGTTCCCGTTTTTGTTCCTCATTCCGTAACGATTCACGTTCCAAGTAACATAGAACCTGACTCTAATACC
Source organism: Embelia ribes (assembly GCA_001753735.1). Classification (NCBI taxonomy): domain Eukaryota; kingdom Viridiplantae; phylum Streptophyta; class Magnoliopsida; order Ericales; family Primulaceae; genus Embelia; species Embelia ribes. Next base: position 1,786 of record MKEJ01052821.1, on the reverse strand, counting down.
ATGTGAATGATGTACTACTATCTCACATAAAAGCAGATGCACATCTATAATATTTATTATCTTCAACAATAAGCACTAAGTAAATAGACAATGAAGTATCCAAAATTTATTCTGTTACTAGTTCATATCATAAAAATAATTCCAGAACGGGGGAATAACTGTAACTAACCGACTAGAAGATTTAAGCCGATCTTTGAGCTCTTTGAACTTGAGATTCCGCATATTCTCGGGTGCAAAAACATAAGCTGAGCTGTATTTCTCGGTAGCATCTCTGATTGCGTTCACAATTTTCTCTTTGCGCTCTCTACCCTTCTTCTTCGTCTTCGATAGTGTCACTGCCAATCCATTCACCCAGTTATTGAATTAAGCAAAAAAATTCAAATCTTTTACAAAAGACTAAAATTGTCTCCAATAGCATCACTGCCAATGCATTCACTCTTATTAAAATGAACAAAAAAAAAATCAAATCGTTTCAATAGATTAAAATTGTTTCAATAACATCACTACCAAATCATTCCACAATTATTATAATGAACAGGAAAATAAATCCTTCATAAAGACTAAAATTGAAGTCAATAACATCACGACCAAATCATTCCCCTATATATCAAAATGAACAAAGAAAAAAAATCAAGTTTTTTACAAAGAATAAAATTGTCTTCCATATATCATCACTGCCAATTCTTTCACCCACTTTTTAGTGAACAAAAAAATAAAATCTTTTTCAAAAGACTGAAATTGTTTCAATAGCATCACTGCTAATTCATTCACCCAATTATTAAAATGAACAGAAAAAAAAAACCAAAATCTGTTAAAAAAACTCAAGGGTTTGTTTGATTGTAGCTTGTAAGCTTAAACTTTCCTGCTTTTTTACTTAAAATCTGGATAACAATTGGTTGTCAACTTATTAGTTGAGCTTATTATTTTGGCTTTAAAAGCAACTAGCTTTAAGCTGGATGCATCCAATTGAGCTTATTAGCTTGAAATCAACCAAACAAACCCTAAACTTGTTTCTTAGCCTCACTGCCAATTCATTCACCCAATCATTAAATTGAACTAAAAAAAAAAAAATTGAACCCTTTTCAGAAAATGCTAAAATCACAGTATTGATAATAATAATAAAAAAAAAAAAGGTGAAAAATTATGGGACCTGTTTTGTCACGCTTAGACTTCGGCATCTCTGTGTTAGTGAGAGATTGGTGCTATGGTTCTCTCCCTAGACTCAAACCCTTGAAGCCGAAACTAGGGTTTTCTTATAAACTCTTTATTTCACACCCTTTTTATTTTTGCGCAACCATAAAATATTTAGTGGGCTTATTTACAATATTTAGGCTCAGCCTTAGGCTCACAAACCCGGTAGAAATATCAACCTATCTTAGGCCCAATAAAGTTAAACAGGATTAAAAACTGCAACAAACAAACCATACCTAAGAAAACTAGAAAGAAAAAGGTCAAAAGCTGAAGAAATTTTGTCTTCCATAAATGATTGAATTTGAATTTCAAAATAAAACATCCTTTAAAAATGTTTTCCACATGAAATATTCCTCCGGTACATTAATGGTATGAGAAAAATAATTCAATAAATATTCTATCTTAACCTCATAATTTAGGCCACCTAATCATTCATTGAAAGGGTGCTCCTATTCCTCTATATTTAAAGGAAGATTTATTTAATAGAATAATAATAATAATTTCTTAAATGTATTAGCAAATCCCCAAGGATTAGGCCTTTTTTTAAAGATTCACTGAATTATTTATGCTCAAAATTCTCACTCAAATGGTTATT
>MKEJ01052820.1:0-10375 GCA_001753735.1 Embelia ribes | reverse complement strand
AATTTGAGTCTCGAGGCTAAAAAAAATGTGCATGAATGTGTGCTGAAGCTCTAGGTATAAATTAAAGGTAAGATACTTGTTTTTAAGCCTTAAAAACTCAAGTTTTAATGTTGAATAGGACGAATCAATTGACTATTTTCTCCCATCAGTCATCTGATTCCATCGGGGCAGTTTGAGAAATTGACATGCATGTGCTTAAATTTCAATTTTAAGCCCAATTTAATTCCAAAAACTTGAAGAGATACTAAGAGCATTACAATACATGCCCCTACTGCACACTTATTGGCTACAAATACCTTGGTTGTAAATAAATTTGGTCTTAAAGCAACTTTGGTTGCATTATTTTTCAAGACGTACAGAGAATACCCTAAGATATATGTACATGCTGAAGAAATAACACTCTAGTGACTTCTTGTATCACACTTAAGGTAATGTCACGACGTAAATTGTGAAAATTTAGTGTTTGTTTTAAAATAGATCCCATTAATCGACTAATTGGCCCTATCAGTTGACTAATTGGCCCTACCAATTGGTTGATTTTGCCGGACATATTCAATAACCATACTACATGCGTGTGTTTTGCATCCCTAAGCCCCTTTTAAGCATTAAGTTGTGAAGATTTGGTTGTAACAGCACTGTGGTGACCTTGCATGCAAACTGATGAGTATTTTTAGCATGTTTTTTGACAATGACGAAGGTACAGTTAGGTTATTTCCTTAGTAAATTTAGTGGATTTTAAGATTCCTTAGTTATTTAGAATAAATTTTGTTATAATTATGATAACGAGAAGAATGACAATGAATGATGACACTATAAGTATATGAAATGTGGTAGATGTTTTGAAATAAAGTAAGTCAAATCATTATGCTATTGTATGACATATAGAACTTGTACCTTTTGGAAATAAATTAAGCATGGTTTAAAGTTTTTGATGTTGTAAGTTATTATGAGTGTTACATTGAGAACAAGAGAGATTGCGGTGATGATATGAGACCCTCATAGACCTGTGACACTATTAAGATTTGGAATCTCATGGACTTTAGTAAAGGATAATTTATGATATGATAGACAACCTAACCTTTATGAATGATCAGAAATGTGTAAAAGCCAAGAGTGGTACATGATCTTGATGACCTTGATAGAAAGACCTAGTGACTTTGGAAAGAGATTTTGTGATGGCGACTCTCTCTTGTTTGGATACAAAATGAGATGATGAATAGAAAAAATATGAAAGATGAATATAACTTGCAAACAATTACGTGTGCAGATTCATATGGTAACTTATTTGGATGGACTTTGACATACAACGATGGATGGAAAGGCTATATGAAGTTGAGTTAACTTGCTAACAAGAACGTGTGAAGTCTCTGATGGCGGCCCTTGCACCGTCAACCAAGTTTAGTGATCTAATCAACAGAAACTACAAACTGAACCTGAGATGGGAACAACGATGAGCTAAATAGAAAAGATGGTTGTACTCAAGGAACGAGCCATTTTACAGGATGAGGTGAAAATCCAATGAAACCTGGAGGAAATAATCATCGAATGATGATACCTACCTTGGGATAGAGACTGGCACACCCTGACGTAACCCTGGTGACTAAGTGATGAGAGTATTATGATCCTAATAAGTACAAGTCATGATGATATTAATAAGTATGGTAAGACGCAGAATCAAACATATGTAGGTAATATTTAATAAGCACTATGCATTGCATTGCATACCAATAGATGCGATAAAACCCTAGCGTATAAGTAAAAGAAATGTACGGAGAATTGAAATAAGTGACTAAACTAGCAAAGCACGCAAAGGTGTAACTGTGAACTTTACAGAGACATAAGAATATGATGCAAGTACCTTCGGAGTTGTATTGTATAAGAATACGAGTTGGGGAAATGTGAGATGGCATTATTGAGAATATGGCATTTTTGATGAAAAATAAAATGTAGGCTATGCGGGCCACTTTTCAAAAATTTCAACCTTTGGTGCACTCGGGATATTGTACAAGAGCGGGGGACAGACCCTTGTTTAAGTTCCACTTAAGTCTCTTGCGAGATTTTAGGTGTGGAGGAACACCCCTTTTGAAAATTTTTATCTATAAAGTTTTGGGTTATGTATTCCCGGGTTGCTGTTAAATGTTTCCCCAATGCGTCATTTAGGGCCTATTGTTGTGTAATTGTGATTAGTATACGGAATTGGGGTAACGATGTATGATGCGATATGAGAATAAGCAATGTAGTATAACGTTATGGCATGACAATGAAGAAATGACGAGGCAAATAAAAGAATCGGTTTTCTTTACATATAAGATGCTTTATCTAATTATGTTAAGATATGTAATTTTCATACTTATATTATGAGCTTTGTTTTGAATCAATAAGCATGTTACTCAGGAAATATTCTAACCGTTTGCTATATTTCATGTTTGGAAACCAAGCAGATAAAGGAACAGGTGTCCAGCCAGCCATCATCGCATAGAAATGAAGAGTTGGAGGATATACCTAAGGAATAACAAGACGAAGTATAAGGTCATGAGAGGAGTAAGATTATAGCATGTATAATTAGTCGTTGAGAGTCAAGGCCTTGTCGGCCATAGTTGTATTTATTTTCTTTTCGTCATCTTAGGAAGTTGTAAAGTACACTAACAATCTTTAATACTTGTAGTGTATTTTACCCAAACAAATATTGTAGTAACCCATTAATGTCTTTCTTTAATAAAGCATGTAAATAATTAGATTTTTTTTTTATAGTTGTAATGATGTAGCGCATATAGATCATGTGTCGGGTCGCTTGGGATGGCGGGCATGACAAGATGGTATTAGAGCTAAAATAACGATTTCAAAAGATATTCAGGTACTGAAGTTCGAAGATAGTCGACAAATAAAAACTTATTTGTTTCAACATTTTTACTATCCATTTTTTTTACCTCACATCACTATCTATATTTGCCCATACTTCATCATCTATATTTGTCTCACCTCATAATCTATATTTGCCCATACTTGATCATTTTCTACATTCATGCTTCATTATTTCTACACTTCATGTAAATCATAAAAAACTTACATTTATGGATTAGAATGAAGACTTACACTATATTTACTAACTTATTCTCCTTTTTCAATTTGTTTCCTTCTACAAAATTGTTGCTACTATTTTAGCTTTGCAAGATTTTCTGATTCCGGGAAGAGAAGATGTCTAGGAGGAAAACTAATTGTGGATTCGGTTTTCTCGTAACGTCCTCGTCATTTTGATGATTCGTATTCGGATAGTATCTTCCGGGATCTTTTTCTAGTTTTTCCAAGCAATCTTTTGGTCATCAGATTAGGTATGCTCCAGAATTTGCGTCCTATACTATTGAATTAATGGTACAAATATTAGTTTTGAGGTTTTTAGAACTGGTTAAAAACTTATATAAATTCAAAGTTAATTTTGTCTTTCTATTACAATTTGAGCACTTTGGGTTCTATTTTGACACCCTACAAGTCTAATTAAATTTTTTTCAAAATATAAAAGTTGTATATAAATAACATAACATTCTAACAATAAATATTGGGCGCAAATGGATTTACGGTTTGAGAAATATTGTCAAATTACCGAGCTACTATCAGTCTAATATTCTGTTGCGATTTGAGTATTTCGGGCTCTGATTTGACCTCTTTACAATTCAAATTTAATTATACTCAAAACATAAAAGTTGTAGATAATTTCAATACATTTCAAAATATAAAGTTTGGGCTTAAAAGGAATTACGGTTTGAGAAATATGGCTAAATTACCGAGCTACTGTCCATCTGATATTTTGCTACAACTCAAGTATTCCGGGCTCGAATTTGGCCTCTTACGCTTCAAATTAAAATTTTCTCAAAATATAAAAGTTGTACATAAATAAAATATCGTTCTTAAGTTATTTGATAGGCCTTAATCCGATTTACAGTTTGAGAAATATTGTAAAAATACCATGTTATTGTTAGTCTGTAGTTCTGTTACAATCGGAACACTTAAGACTCTAATTTGACCCTCCTAATTTTGAATTAAATTTACTCAAAATATATAAGTTATATATAAATAAAATATCTTTCTAACTGTAAATTTTGGGCTCAAATAGATCTACAATTTATAAGATATGAATAAAATACTAAACTATTAGTTTGGATATAACACTGAAAATACTAAAATGATAGAATTTGATTAGTAATCATGTTAGGAATATGAGTTGAGTCCTAAATGATGTACTAGATATTAGAACAGTATGGAAAAGGTATAGGTAACTGAATCATAAAATTTATGAGTTAAGGTTGCGAGAATATGTAACTTAACCATGAAAATTAATTATGTTAGGTTACAACAAATTTAGTATGTTTAGGACTCTGGAAGTTATATGTCCAAGGTACATCATAAGCCTTGAAAGCTATATGTCCAAGATTTAAAGTGATACACTTGGATGATGGCCTCAATAGTTATATAACTGGGTGTGACCCAGTCCCGCAAGGATCCTTCTATTTGTGGTGATTTTACGGTAAAGGTTGTTAGTATTGTATATATTATTTTGGTAGTTCATGTATTCTATAAAATGTATATACATGTGCAAGTTGGACTAGATAAGATAATAGTTTAATAATTTCCTGTTATAGTATTGAAATAGTATGATTTACTTTTATACTTTGATAGTTGTATATACATATTTGTCATTCTTTCAATAGACTGGAAATCATTCTAACCGTACATGCTTGGTTGGTTTTTCTACTATCTTTTACATGAAAATGCAAAGCAAAACTGGGTATTAGGAATCAGAGAGTTTGAGATAGGACAGACCGAAACTTACTTGAGAATGTATCATTGATTTCAAACCTTACGTTATTCTATTTAGAGCATTTATCATTTCCAGTATTGTATATTGTACGGCCATAAAACATTTTAGAAAGGCCTATTTGAGACTCCGTGTTGTATTTGGAGATTTGTACAATGTATCCAGTCGTCCATTTAGTTGAATTATTTAGGTTATTTCATATAGTGACATACTCAGGGTTGCTATATAACCTGGGGCATTATAGTTGCTATCAAAGCTCTTGGTTTACGACTACCTTGGGAATTGTAGGTTATTGGGTCTGTCGGTAAAACATCTAGAGTAAGATGCGTCTATATTATTGGGTAGATGTTTAACAAACCACAATTCATATTTAATTATCCTTAGATATATACTTTTGGACTTGGTAACTTATGGTGACCGTTGTCGATACTTAACTCTACGTTAGACAAACAGGGCACATTCTGTAAGTCCAACACAAATCTCTGGTAGGATTCATATATATCTAGGCTTCTTCCTTTATACAATACTTACATGGGATTAATCAGGTTGTAATTTACTTATAAATGGACCATCAAGGACGTGGTGGACACAGACGTGGTGGTTGTGGCATATAGGGAGGTTGTGGTGGTCGTGGTGGGGGAAGGGTTTTTCATGCCCCAGTGACCCATACTCACCCTGAGGAGGAGGTCACATCAGTAGGAGTTTAAAAAAAGATTCTTGTAGCACCTGCATCTATAGCAAGCGCAATTAGAGTTGTTCTGATACCTACTTTAGCCGATATACAGTACTTAGAAGCCAATATAGCCCAGCAGATGGCCCAACAGACTGCGGTGGCAGTCAGGACTATACTTGAGGCTATGGGTGTTTAGTAACCCCGCAACCAGACTGTTGGGAATTAGGCTATGCATGCACCGAAAGAAATTGGTTGGTTAGATGCTCCTATTTTCCATAGGGGTACTGATGTTGATAGGGCAGACGCATATTTGACCAATATAGAACATTATTTTTGCATATTGTATTTGATTGATGAGTTGGTCATAGCACGAACGACATTACATTTCTTGTTGGACGAAGCTGTTGAATGGTGGAAAGGGTTCATAGACTTGAACAATATGACAAAGCTTACATGGGAAAGGTTTAAGGAGGGATTCTAAAATCGGTATTGTTTACAGAGGTTCCAGGATGGGAAACTATGTGAATTCATGACACTGGTTCAGGGTTCCCGTTGTGTTATGCACTATGTGACAAATTTTATGGTATTGATCCGATATGGCAAACTATATGTACCGACAACCGCTGCGATAGTAAAGATGTTTGTGCAGGGACTACGTCTTCATATATGCCTGGTTGTGATAGCTATCAGGCCAGCGACACTTAATGAGGTAGTTCATAGGGCTGATGAGCAAGAGACCATTGATAATTTTGAAAGGCGCTCATATGGAAAGAAGAGGGATTAGAATCAAGGGAAACAATCTCAGGGACAAAATATTTGCTACCTTACCGTTTGGATCTATCATCACACAGTTATCACCACCATACATCATTCGCTAAGCCTAACTACATCTACAGTTTTCGCCACTTCTCAACTTTCAGTCAGCTTACGCTTAGTCTCTCTACTTACGTCAAATTGTTATGCTTAAGGCTTCCAAATTTTCTTAAAACCTCTTTTAATACAAAGATATATGTATATGTTGAAGAAATGACTCTCTAGTGACTTTTGTTGTCACACTTAAGGTAACACTCTCAACGTAAACTTTGAAAACTTAGTGTTTTTCTTAAAATAGAGACAATCAGTCAACTGATTTGCAAGACATATTCAATAACTAGGTTGTATGCTCTTGTTTTCAGCCCCAAACCCTTTTAAGTATTAAGTTGTAAAGATTTGGTGGTGATAGCACTATGGTGGCCTTGCATGTAAACCAAGGAGTATTTTTGTACTATTAGGTTATTTCCTTAGTAAATTTAGTGTCCTTTGAGATTACCCAATTATCTATAATAAATTTTGTTATAATTACAATATCGAGAAGTATGACAACAAAAGATGACGTTATAAGCATATTAAATGTGATAGACATTTTCAAATAAAGTAAGATGAACCGTTACGCTATTTCATGACGTATAAAATTTAACTTTTGTAAAAAGTTAAGTATGATTTAATGTTTTTTATGCTGTAATCTATTATGAGTGTTACAATGCGAGCAATAAAGATCGTGATAATGATATGTGACCCTCTTAGACCTATAACACCATTAAGATTTGATGAAACATGAATAATCACATAGACTTTAGTGAACAATAACTTATGGAAAAATAGACAACTTAACCTTTACAAACATTTAGAAAAGTATGAGAATCAAGAGAAGTGCCTAATCTCAATAACCTTGATAGAAAGATGTAGTAAGTTTAGATAACGATTACGTAATGGTGACCATCCCTTGTTTGGATACATAATAAGATGACGATTAGTAAGACTACGAAAGACAAATAAATCCTACAAACAATTACGTGTGGAGACCCAGGTGGTGACTCATTCGTATGGGCTCTAACATATAATAATGGTCTGAAAGGCTATCTGAAGCAAACTTAACCTGCTAATAAGTACATGTAGAGTCTTAGACGACGATCCCACAACGTCAACCAAGTTTATTGATATGATTCGTGAAGAACTATGAGACGAATCAGAATTGGGAGAAATGAGAAGCCAGATGCAGATGATGACTACACTTAAAGTAAAGAATCATTTTGAAGTATGAGGTGAAAGTTCGATAAACCTGGAAAAAGTAATCATCAAATGATAAAACCTACCTTGAAATATAGACTGGCACACCCTGATGTGACCCCAATGTCTAAGTGATGATAGTATTGTGATCCTAGTAAGTATAAGTGATGATAATATTAGTAAGTAAGTATGGTAAGACGTATAATCAAATATATGTAGGTAATATAAGATAAGCACTATACATTGCATTACATATATACGGATGCAATAAAATCCTGGTGAATAAGTGAAGGAAATGTACGACAAACTAAAATAAGTGAGTAAACTAGCATAAGTAATGGCGTAACATTAACAGTGCGAACCATGAAATGATGAATCTGATGGACAAACCAAAGAAAGCAAAGGCATAAAGGGAGAACATTACATAGATATAGAAGTATAACGTAAGTATCTTTGAAGTTGTATCATATAAGAATACGGGTTGGAAAAACATATGATGGCATTTTTGTGAAAATAAAATATGGGTCATGCGGGCTACTTTTCGAAATCTAAATTTTTAGTGCATTCGGCACATTGTTTCGGAGAGGAGGACAGACCCTTGTTTAAGTACCATTTAAGTCTCTTGTGAGACATCAGGTGTAGAGAAGCACCACTTTTAAAACTTTTTATGCATAAAATCTCGAGTTATGTAACTACCTGGAAATTCGAGATAACTTTTTATATTTAAATAATAATATAAATTACATTATAATATTTTTTTTTCTTATTGCATTATGTGTCGAGAATGTAGAAAAGTGTTGTGACGTATTGTAGCATGCGTAGGAAATTGGATTCGAGAGTAGTGTTTGTTGTTAGGAAAATATTTTTGGTAAAATTGGAAAGCAAGGTTAGGTGTCGGCACACCCACCATGGGTACCGATACACCCAGAGTAAGAAAAGCTCCCCAAGGAGGCGTTGGAAGTCATCACTCTGGAAAGGGTTCTAGGACACACAGGTATACTGGTACACAGAACCTAAGTGCCGACACCTAGTTAGAAAAGAAAAAGTATGGGGCCCAACTACTTTTTGTCCAATCAAGTCTCATATATATATATATATATATATATATATATACCAGGTTGAATAGAGTGAGAGAGGGTGACTGGCGATTTTCTTGACTTTAATCTTCTTCTCATAAAATCATCTAGCTAGAGCAATTGTCCATGACTAAATTTTTAGAATCCTTGGAGTGAGAGCTCTCTTTTGAGGTAAGTCTCATTTCTTCTCAAATTCACTTGTATTGTCTTGGTTTTTGTGCCTTTAAAGTACGTCAAAATAAATTATTTTTTATTTCTCCAGGTAATGTGTAGATCATCTTAATGTCTAAATACATGGTGATCCAATATCATTTGCTAAATTAAATCATGGGGTCAAGCAAGGAAGATTTAGGGATTTTTCTTGTGAAGTCTCAAGGTGACTTCTATTATGGTTTAAAGTACAAGTAGACTACAAAATATCAATATAAGTACGAGTTTATGTGTGTACCTTGATGTGTAAATTTCATTTCGGTTTGAGTGTTTGATTTTGTGTTCGTTATGTTAATTTCTTTGATTACTATTTAATTGCGATGTATGAAGCATGTATAGATGTAAATATTGAATCATATCGATATATATATCATTCACTCATGTGTATGTGAAGCATGTTCATTATACCATTGAAAAGCATAGTTTGCTATATTATATAAAGTTGAAAATAATTAAAAAATGGATTTTTTGATTAATATTTGTTATGGAGAATTTCTAAAAGTGATGACTTTTATTTGAAGTTTAAATGTGATGGTAGAGATTTAAAATGCAATGCAATGTTTTAATGCAAAGTATGTGGGGTTTTAAATTCGTTGATAATGTGAAAAATGCACAGTGATTCAAAGTTATGTGATATTGATAAATATGAGAAGGTTTTAAAGTGATGTTTTAAAGAATAAAGTATTGTGCTATATCATATTGGGATTGAGTCCTTTTATTTATCTTTTCGAATCAAGTATCAAACTTTTATGCTAATAAATTAAAGAGAAGGCTTGGCGCCTCACCGTTAAAATTGGAAAACTTGTATAGGGAGCACCTATGATCGCATCACACTGCGCATGTAAGGGCATGCAAATAGCCTTTTTTTAATACAAAGAGATACTAGTCTCACCTTTATACTGAGTCATAGCGGAGTATGTTAGAGAGGTGTAGTCGTATTGGTGTGCATGTATTGGCATTGCATTGCAAACATGTTTACACATTTGAGGTACTGTATAGCATCATCCTTATCATGTTATTTAGTTAGCTAACTTGTATACTTTCCTTTCGTATATTCTTTTTATAATTATGATGTAGGTGCGGAGGTGAGCGAGGGTCGTCCTTGAGGTGCTTTGATGTGTACGTTTAGACAAACTCGGAATATATACTTTTGTTATATTTTGCAATGTAGCCTCATTCCAGCATACTGTATTTATTTGAGGCTTTAGTATAGTAGTAGTAGTAGTAGTACTTTTTCACATTATGTCTTGTAATCGCCTTAAATGACTTTATGTATATCAGGCTACAACAAGTTGTAATACGTAATATTTTGAGACAAGCATGTAGCTTTATATTATGCATGTAAACATGGCATTTACACTTGTTGTTGGTGTTATTAAATGCAGATAGGTTACATATATATTTACATTTACATATTGCAGGCAAACTATGTCACGCCCCGAATTCCCACAACAATTATTACAAAATTTAATATTACAGCTGACAAAAATTTAGATTACTGAAATGAAATTACAATGTCTATGGTCTTCCTCTACTCTATCCAGGCTCTAGATGGATTGA
>MKEJ01052819.1:0-12034 GCA_001753735.1 Embelia ribes | reverse complement strand
GATTAAGTACTTTTACTTTCTTTTTGGGACCTGTGTCGAACCTTTGAACAAATATTAAAATAAAGAGAGGGCTCGACGCCCTACCGTGAAAGTCGAAAACCTAATCAGAGAATTTTTACTATAATTGCATAGTTGCTTATTATGGATTATAATGTTACTTTCTATAATTGCATAGTTGCTTATTATGGATTATAGAAGGGGGTACAAGAAAGGCACCTATGTTTTGAAATAAATGAATGAGATACTGGTTCTAACTTTAGTAGTTTTGAGTCGTTGTTGAGTCGATTTACCTTGCATCGATTTTGCATTGCATTTTATATTCATGGTATATAGTTACACTTTAGGGCACCGCATAGCATCTCGTATGTCATGATATTTAGTAGACTGACTCTTATGCAATTGTTTTTCCATATATTTGTATCAATTTGTTTTGTAGGTGCTCGGATGATGGATGGGCATGCTTAATATTTCCGAATGATGTGTTACTTCAAAACTTGTAGATATTGCATTTTTGTTGTTATGGTGGTCACACTCATGTTGTATTATTTTGACCTTGTAATAAAAGTTGAATAAGAGAACGTATGTTGTATTACATTCGGTAATGTAATATGTAAATACTTTTACCTTTAGTTTCATTCAAACTTGTAACTTGTTTATTGTATTATGTAAATAAGGAGTTTACTAATATTATCATACCCATGTACGATCGGGCTAGTATGTATTTATATTTCTACTTAGCGTACTTTGATAAACTATTGTTGATTGCTGTAGAATTGGGACGAATTTATGCGATAGCATTGTTTTCCTTTCCTTTCCTTTTCTTTAAAATTAAACTATATATTTTTCTTTCTCTTTTCTTTAAAAAGGAAAGACAATCACCATCCGAGTTTCTTGGAATTTGGGGCGTGACAATATTGATATGTCATACATCATCCACAAGACCTAATCACAGATAATGCTGGTGAAGGTAATATGCAAGGTGTGTTCAAGATGAGTATGATGGGAGAACTGAACTACAATCTCAGGCTACAAATAAAGCAAACTCAATAAAGAATCTATCTAAATCAAGGTAAGTACACAAAGGATCTACTCAAGAGGTTCAAGATAGAGAACGTAAAACCTATTGGAATCCTAATTAGTACATCAATCAAGTTTAACAAAGATGAATCTGGTAAGGATATATACCAATGTCTATACCTAGGTATGATAGGATCCTTTCTTTATTTAATTGTCAGTAGGCCAAATATAATTTTCAGTATTTGCTTATGTGCTCGTTTTCAAGCATGTCCAAAAGAATCTTATGTCACTACTATTAAACACATTTTTATATATCTAGCTGGCACCATAAACTTAGGATTATTTCATCCACGTAACACCAATTTTGATTTAGTTGGTTATTCAAATGCTGAATTTATTGGTTGTCATTTAAGCAGTAAAAGTACTAGTGGTACATGCCAATTTTTAGGACACTCACTCATATCATGGCATAGCAATAAACAAAATTAAGTTGCTATTTCCAGTGCTGAAGTGGAATACGTAACAGTTGGAAATTGTTGTTCTAAAATGCTTTACATAAAACAACAATTGCATGATTTTAATGTCAAATTTGATAATGTACCAATTTTATGTGGTACTACAAGTGCCATAAATCTTTCTAGAAATCCTATACAACACTCAAGAACAAAGCACATTGAAATTTGTCATCATTTCCTATGTGACCATATTAAAAAAGAGGATATTACACTTGAATACATAAATATCGACAAACAATTGGCGGACATTTTTACAAAACCCCTAAATAAGGAATAATTTTGTTCCATCCATAGAGAATTAAGAATGCATATTATATGACTTATATGACTCTTGTATACTTTGTGTGATCATACATATTAGATTTTTATCTTGCATATAAAATACCAATCCCATCTCACAACTTAAAACTCGAGCTCTAAAACAAAGTTTTAAAATAAAATTTTCAAATGTTTTCTTAAATATGTTTTCAAGTCAAAAACAACTATCGAAATTTGCTCAAAACTCAATTTATTGATAGAGGTATATTTGCAAAATGTTTCAAGGAAAGACAAACAATGTTTTAAAATCTTTCGAAAGTCTTGCTCGAATATAGTTTTATAGTTTAAAGAGGATTGGAAAATCCACATAAATTGTTCTATTGAATTGGACCTGACCAGTATTGGTTTGTATCTGTCCTTGGACGGACAGTGATAGACAATTGTCATAGTGTCTGATCGGCAACGACCAGTGATCGATTGCTATCACAGTGTTCGACCAGTGACGATCATATTCCAATTTTTTTCGGCAACATACATTATATATATATATAAATAAACATCTCTCATATCTATTCTTCTCATTCAAAATCCTATTCTTTAATATCACCTATCCCCACCATCTCACCAAATTATAAACCCTAACAATGACAAGAACCAAACAACCAGTCCACTTCTAAACACATCTCAACGAGTTCGATTAGCTGAAATTTAGCATATGCTAATAGAGAGTATGAAGAAGAAGAGATGCCCCAATCAACTCAAAGGGGTAAGGGAAAGAGTACTGAAAAGGAAGCCCCATTGAGGCAAGAATCCGAGGAAGAAGAAAAAGATGAGGAAGATGAACTCAATACTGAATTAGATGCTCATGACAAGGTTCGCTTTGCGGTGTTCTCTTTTTTTTTTTTGGGTTAAATTTCCTTTATTTTTTAAGTTTTGTTTATCTGAGGTTGTTCACTTTATTGTACCAGGATTATTATCGTGGGCGTAGTCCTGCAAGGGAAAGAGACAGGGACAGGAAACATGAAAGTCACAGATACAGGTAAGCCTTCTGTTTCCATGGTTTACATTGTTTTCATTTTGGCTGATTCTGTATTGTTATCAAAAAAGTATAGTTTCTAATTTGGTCCCTTGCTATTGTTATTGTTTCACTGAATTGATGCAGACTGTTTTCCTTCACCTTTTCTTACATCATGTTTGTCTTAACGATAAATTTCCTTCTTGTCGCTTTTCTAGATATTCTTTAGGCACTTAAAAAAGATATATTTTTTCCCCATACTTTCTGGAATGATGTCTAGTTTAAGTGAGAGACTATCTGAAATCAACACAATTGTTCTGTTTCTCTTATTATTTGGATCCACTACTTGAATTTGTTTTTGCAATTCCATTTGGTAGTAATTTCACATTGTACCAGTGAAATTCTGTGTTAGCTTATATGGAAAATTGTTAATAATAGCAAAACAAGCGTACATAAGCATGTTTGCATATGAAGGTCTTACAGTTTTTGTTTTTTCTTTCAATTACAGTATAACTTCATGAGGAAAAAGTTATCTTCGTTTTAGCGGACATAAGCATGTTTGCATATGAAGGTCTTCTAACAGTTTTACCTTTTTCTTTCTATTACCCTTTGCATGATTATTTTTATCGTTATCTTCGTTTTAATTATATCTGTGCTACAATCTAGTTATTTTTCTATAGTTGTGACCAATTTATCAAATTTTCATTCGTTCGAAATTTTATTGCTATCACTGTGAATGAATTTTGAGTATTCCTAAGGTGATTTTCCGTGGAAGCTGTTGTCTGGTTATCATGCACATATTTGTGTATATACACACACAAAGTACACACAATCACACTCACGTCAACATAAGTTCTGCGATTGCCTGCTATGGCTTTTAAAGACCTAGTGGCTTGAAACAGCTTCCTAAATTAATTTACATGATCCTGCCAGGTTTCTCTGCACTGGCAGTGTGCAGTTGAGAAGTATGATGGATCAGACATTTTTTGTTTAGTAAATTTTGGTGTCCTTTTTGTTGATTTTGTATGTATTTCTTAACCTAATGGAAATTATAAGACACTTCATTGATTTAAACCATACATGCATTTGCTGTATAAAAAATTGATTTTTAAGTGAGAAATAGAGCTGTTGTTACCATTAACTAAAGAATATGCTGCTTTTCTTATTTCATTAAAAGGAACCCCTTTTGTTCCAAGGCGGCAGTTCTTTGTGTATATGGCGCACGGTTGCTGTAAATATGATTTGTGTGCTCTGGAAATTGAATAAAAACCATAAAAATGTCATATTTTGTCATTTGATTTGTTCAAGTTGGATGCTATTTGGTACCCTACTCTTCACTCGCACTCTATGTTTTCTCAGGGACCGTGATTATGAAAGAGAACGCGATAGAGACCGTGATTACGACAGAGAGCGTGGCAGTCGTCGTGATAGAGATAGGGACAGTTACAGAGAAAGGGATCGACACCGGCTGAGGGACGAAAAGGATTATGGTCGCGATAGGGAGAGAGATAGGGAGAGGGAAGGCAGGGATAGGGATAGGAGAGAAAGAGACCGAGGGCGGCGCAGAAGCTACTCTAATAGCAGAAGCAGGAGTCCTGATCGCAAGGATAAGGATGGAGGAGAGCACCGGAAGAGGCATTCTAGAAATAGTGCTAGCCCGAGAAGGCGTGATCCTGAGGATGAACCAAAGAAGAAGAAAGAGAAAAAGGAGAAGAAAGATGACGGGACAGATCATCCGGATCCAGAGATTGCCGAAGCAAATAGACTCCGGGCATCACTTGGGTTGAAACCTTTGAAGTAAAAGGAAAAGTAGATTTCAGTTTATGGATAAATAGAACAGCTTCAGTTGCACAAGCGTTTTTGAGTTGATGACTTGTATGGCTTATTTGATGTTCAAGGAGCTTTAACGTTTGGTGTCGGAGAAAATTTTTCATCTCGTCTTTTGGTCGCTTCGCTTGGTTTTTCCTGGATGTCGACGCCCTTTGTCATTCTTACACTGCTGAAAAGTTCGTTCGCGAATAAGGGTTAAACCTTGATTATGCGACTTAAAACCACTTATGAAAAAAAAAATTTACTTTAAATTATAGGATTACCCCATCGGATGTAACTACTTTTCTGATCACTCCAGTTAAGGGATATTTCTAAGAATATTTTTTGGAATTATGTTCTGGACATGAAGACATTCAACATAGCAGTTCACAATCTTCGTTAACAAAAATAAATTTTAATC
This sequence comes from Embelia ribes, assembly GCA_001753735.1. Taxonomy (NCBI): domain Eukaryota; kingdom Viridiplantae; phylum Streptophyta; class Magnoliopsida; order Ericales; family Primulaceae; genus Embelia; species Embelia ribes. Next base: position 6,999 of record MKEJ01052819.1, on the reverse strand, counting down.
TAGTTTGGGACGGAGTAGAAATCAACGATAATTTTAGCCCTGTTCGATTAACAATTATTTTTAGTTTTTCGTTTTCAAAAGCTGGAATCTTGTTTGGTAATTAATTTTTAAGATTTAGCTTCCAAAAATTTGAATTTTATTAAAAGAGTAATTGTTAAAATTATTTTCTAGATATTCAATTTTTTTAATTATAACTGAAAAGTAAATGTACCAAAAATTTAAAAGATAAATATACTTCAATTTTTAATTCTCAATTTATGTTTGTAACTTAATTTTTCTACATTTAATTCAACTAAAAAATATATTTTTTAAAATTATAATAAATGATAACTTTAATTTATTTTTATATTAAAAATTAAAAATTTCACTCATGTAATATTAATAATTGTCTTCTATTCTTACTTTTTCTGTCTTGGATCAAACTAAAAAATATTTTTTAAAATTATGTATATGGTAATTGTAATTTACTTTATATTTAAAATTCAAAATTTTTTTTAGTAATTATCTTACTCTTATCTATTTATTTATAATTTAAAATATCATTAAAGTTTCTAAAAATTTTAGGTTTAAAGTTTTTCAATTTTTTTGGATAATTTTTATAGTATGAAATTTATTTTTTTCAGAAGTTGATTTCAAGCAAATTTTTGCATACAAAATATCAAGTTATGAAAAAATTTTAAATACCAACTTTTAAAAATTGAAATGCTAATCATGTTGGACTTAATGATTGTATGACTTTTTTTGTTCAGCAACATTTGTCCAATGACGTCAATGCTTTCAAATAAAAAATAAAAAAATAAAAAATGGGATCATATATATAAAATGATGCGACGATAGAGAAAAGAATTAAGAAATTTCTCACAAGTTTTGGATTTTTTTTATTGAGTGTCGAATTTTATATGTTACTATTAATTATGAAAAACAATAACATATTACTAACATTTTAGCCGACCTGCATATAGAATGGTCAATTGTAGAATATACTAGGATATTAACTAATACATTGTATCTAGTTTAAATTTATTATGGCTATTATTATATAGAAAGATTTGTATTATTCAACCTTTTGACTATTTGCATTAACATGTCATTCGCTTCGAGTTGCACCAAAGCTACCGTATGTGTGTGTGTGTATATATATATATATATACTCCATAGCATATCCAACTTTTATGTATATTCCATAGCATATCCAAGTTTTATGGAAAATTTAGTCAAGATGCTCACATACTCTTGCCTGGTTAAATATCGATTAATAAATGTTTTATTTGACTTCAATATCTAGGGGCATTTGACACCTTGTAAATTCAGGATAGATACAAAAATAAAAAGTAGGAAGTTGAATATTATAAAAAGTTACATATTTTAGTAATATTTAAAATAATTAAATATTATATAAAAAAATTTCAATACTATCAATTTTAATATAAAAATCAATCTAAGACATAAAATAGTTGTTATAATTAAGTTTTAGAAAATATTTATGGAAGGCATGGAAAAAAAATATAAATTAACAGTAAAATATATGATATCTAGTGGATTTTTTAAAAATTATGGGGATTGTAACCTTCTGAGCAAATCAATGGTGCCGTCTTTATTTGTAATTTGTGTTAAACTAGTCACATCATAACTCATTTTTGAGTGAATTGTAATGTTGGCTAGACGGATACCATCTTATACTTTATGGTATATTTTTTTTTGAATTAATGAAATTGAAACTTTCAAAAATCAACAAAAAGAAGGCATTTGACACCATTTTTTTTAAGCCATACTTTGGATTGATTTTTATTTCGAATAAAGTGGCAGAGATTTTATCATTTTCATCTTTTGTAAGATTAATTAATTACGTGGAATTGTTCATTATAAATTATAATTACTATTTTACCATATACATCATATTTCTCATAATTAATCTATAACAAGAACCCTTGTTAAAAGCTGAATATAGGTTTACTTTTTTCTTTTTTCGTGTGAGCTGCTTGTGAAAAATTACTTTTGGGAACTCTTTTTAATTAAGCAATTTTATTAAATTCTCATATGTCAGCGAGAATAATTTGTAATTATTTATATGGCATTTCACAAGAGGCTTATAATTTTTAATTTGTTTTCTGCACCACCATACCATTTTTTATTTTAGTTAATCTTCATTATTGCTCCAAAAATTATAAAAGTTTCCTATTATTTTTATGTAGAAATCTTTTAAAATCATTTAAAAAATCAATTTCTTTAAATAAATACCTCAAGAACTAATTTGTAGAAATATGTTCTCCATATATAAAGTTTTCAAATTCCTACTACTATTTTCAAAATTGAAAATCGTTTTAAGAAAACCCAACTTTAATGAATGTTATGTTATATTAATAATATAATATATCAGAACCATACTCATAAATAAGAAATTATGGGTTCGAATCCTTTTCCCTTACAAACTTTGAGGAAAAAAAAACAAAAGGTTATGTTAAGATTGTGAGAAATGGAATAAGATCCCACGTGGTGTCCTCTTTGGAAGCGACATATACCCACCAAGGTTGGTGGGGTCTACCTTGGTTTGTCCCCTCTCATCTCATCCAACTTTAATTCGTTTGATAATCTCCTTAACTTGACCCTCAGACCAAAACCATATCTCTCTCCACCTTTACCTGCCCTTAATCACCACACTTATCTCTACGCCCTACTTACCAAATTATTATCATATGTGCTACAAATATAAATTTTATATATACATATATGTAGTAAATTCCAACACATAGTGGAAGGGAGATTATCATTAATCTATTCATATTTTATTTACTCAATTTTTCCTTTTTTTTCCATCGGAGCAGTAGACAAGAAATGAGAGCATCGAACTCATAATCTCTTATTTATGATATTTGATTCTGATCCATTAAGCTAGTTCCAGTAAATTTTTACTCCTTCAATTTCAAATTAACTATCGTTTTCTGTAATTTTATTAATTTTTCATTTGATATTTTGAAAATCAAGATTGAATTATTTTTTTTTTCAAATTTTTTCGAATTAATTATCAACACGTTAATACTTTGAGTATTTTAACAAAGAATAATGTGATAAAATGTTATTAATATTATTTGTCATAATCGAGTTTATTTAATGACCTACTTAATCCTTGTATGTTTCTCTTGAACGACAATTAATTCTACAGTCATTTCGAGATTCTAGCTCAATTTGTTAATATTTACGATTCAATCTCCTTTTGGAAATGCATAAATAAAGAAATTTAGCGGTCAAATTGTCAAACTCTCATGTTTGGTTCTGTAGAAGAGGCGGATATTTTCTTTACCAATTTTCGGCAATTTGCATGAGTAGTTATTTTCATTGTTATTGTTTTTGGTATTAAAATTAGATTCATCGTTCTATTAATAGTTATTTCAAAAAAACAAAAAATAATGAGTACGCTTGAAAAATTTTTGGGAATAAGTTGTTATGTCTCAATATTACTGTCTCTTGTTCGCAATCCGCAACAAGAATATAATATATTAAATAAGAGGAACTAAGAAAATTTATATATTTTTGTATATTTATCTTTTAAAATAAGCTTCATTTTTATTAGATTAGGGGAGGCAGAAGGAGTGGGTGTATAGCGTGATAGAGGCAGGGCTTGCCTACTGTTCCCCAACTCTCACACTAATCTCTTACCACTAATCTTTTTAATTTCTAAACCCCGTGGTTAACATCTAACTAGGGTTAGGTTAGAAAATATATAGAATGCACGTGCAAATTGAGAATTAGGTGTGGAATAAATGTTTTTAAGCTATAAGTTATATGCCTCTGTGAATAAACTGCAAAATAATCATCCTCTTATATATCACAACTGAAATAGCGAGGGAAGGACACGAGTCTAATTTTTAATGAGTAGTTAAAGCTCAATAGCATATATATATATATATAAAATTATATTTGCATTAATATAAAAATATAAATATATGTAAATGAATAATATTTATCTATCAAAATAAATAAAATAGAATATCCAAAACGAGTTTGAGTATTTAAATTTTTAGTCGAGTCGAGTTTGAATTCTGATATAGATTTAAACTCGAGTCAAGTTTGAGCTTAGTGCTATTTTAAGTCAAGTTTGAGCATAATTGATATTTGGCTCGACTTGCCTCATTGTCACTTTTATAATTGATTAAACAAAATAGATAAGAAATGCCCAACAATTATTTGTTAACAAATTGAAATTTTCTATGTGCCAAACAATGGCGGAGCCATGAATCTCGTGTATGGGGTACTGAGCCCCTCTATTTTATGTAGGAGTCACAAAAACTTTTCCAAGTCCGGCATATAGCGGAAATCCTCCAAAATTCTCAATTTTTTACATATAAATTCTGTTAAAATTTTGATATTGGAAAAGGATAGAAAGATCTTTGAAAATTTTCAAATTTTACATATAAATTTTATCAAAATTTAAGTTTTGGTAAGATGGTATGTAACCCTCTCAATTAGAACTTCGATAATTTTTATTTTTCCCCGAAATACCTATTCTTGAAAAAAAGTTGATAATTTTTTTTTGTACAAAAATTATTTTATTTGGGAAAAAGGAAAGACCGACTAAGCGACCTCTTGGTCTACCACTAAAAAATATTTAAACATATAAATTAACTAACTTTTGTTTTTCTAAAGCCATATGTATTATTTATTTTGTAATTTAAAATGCACTATGTTAACTCATAATTAAAAACATCAAATCAACGTGTTTTTTTTTTTTTTCTTGTTTGGAATTTAAAATCAACGTGGTTTACGCACATACTTAACAAGTTAACATCATAGTTGGAACAGACTTGGTTGAATTATAACACAAAGTTGGTGTAATAAAAAGATTTGAACTATTAATTATTAATTTTTTTACCTAATTTTCAAATGGTAAAATAGCTTTTTAATATTATCTTGTAAGTTAAGATCCAACATGTCAATCTGTTACCTAACCTCTTGCAACCCAATTAAAATGACAACTTAATTTTTTTCTTCTATTCCTAATGGTTAGATAACATAAATTAACTCCAAAAAGTCCGAAACTTTGACATTGGATATTAATTTAAATTACCGCCCATTTACTTGGGTCCGTAACAAACCTTAGTCAAAGTTGACAAAGGGGAATGGGAACAATTTTATATATAAAGGGTTTTGAGTGGCTAAAAAATTAAAAAAAAATTAGCGGTTGAATTTTTAAGTTGAATTTATTTATTTAAATAAATTGAAATTTTGAAATTAAATATATCCAAATTTCTTTTAATAAAAAAAACAATTTATTTCCTTACAAGTTGGAACAAAAAGATTCGAACAATACTGATCAAACACTTACCCGTAAATTACTAATGAGATATATTATCTTATGAATGAAATATGAATATTATAAGAGAGAGCATCCTAGTTACAGAATAAAGTAAACTTGATAATATAAACTTAGATAGTGGTTGGAATCTTACGTGCACAATATATATATATATATATATATATATATTGGAGCAATATCTCGGAGCATTTGCATCAGATTCTCTTAACATATTTTTTAAAATACAAAAATAAGGAACTGTATCTTTATTTTATATAATCTATATTTATTTTTCTTTATAGCAAATTCTCTATCATATTTTCTACTATACTATAAAATGCTATTTTTTCTTTAACCATTATTTACTTAAAATTCCACACATACCAATATGTGTAATTGTGAAATATTAATTTTTTAATTATATATAATAAAAATATTAGCATTTCTTAGATTTAAATTTATAATTATAATTTAATTTATCAATTTATTGTATAAATAAAAAATACAAATAGGACCTCTCTTTAAATAAAGGAAGAAAAAGAGGAGTAGAAGTGATGAGATAGAATAAATATAAATAAAAAATTCTATAAAAAAATATTATATAAATAATTATTTAAAAATGAATTATTATTTCTTAGCATTAAATATTAAAATTTTATAATATAAACATAATTTTAATTTTTAAATGATATATATTTTAAACATTACAATTTAAATTCAAATATATATTTATTATATAATTAAAAAATAATATTTTTTTCATAGATTCTAATAAAAATTATAATTATTTATTTTTTAAATATTAAAATTATTTTCTATATGCTTAAAATTTTAACTTATATGTTGTATTTAGAAATTTTAAGCTTAATAATTATTTTTAAATACTAAATTAAAAAATTATTTATAATTAATATTTAACTATTTTAAGTACTTCTATTATATTTTTATTTTCATTTAATAATAGTTGAGTGAGTGGAGAGAAAACATATTAATTTTTTAAAAATAATAATGAAATGATGTGGCATAAGAGAGAATGTATTAGTTTTACATGTTTAAGGAATAAATAATAGTTTTTAAGATTTTGAAAACCATTACAGAGATTCATTATTTTAGATAATCGCTCACTAATTTCGTGCAGGATCAAAAAGTAATAATAACTCGTATTTTTATTACGGAAAGAACCAAATGTAATTAGTCATCAGCTTAAATAAAATAAAGTAAACAATCAATGAGTACTTAACAGCTTATTAGTGAAGACATTACTACTAATATGTGTTTAACGCGTGTGGTAAATTTCACCGACCATAGCCTTATCTTGGAAATATTTTATAATAAATGATTCTAAAACCACACATTGATTTTAAGCCAAAGAGCATTTCCATCAGCATTGACTTTTTGAAAAATTATTTATTTTATAGAAATCAATACTTATCTTGAGATTTATAGAACCAGAAAAAGTGAAAATTTTCTGGTCCCAACTTATCGATTGATAAATTAAATGAGAGATTATAGAGAGAAAAGAAAGGCGGGTGGAAATGGACCAATACTTTAAGCTTGAGGATAGGCTTTTTCCTTTTTTAATTAGCACTAAAAAAATTAAAATTGACCATACCTATTTAAAAAGTTATGCCTAGCATGTAGATATTTCTTTCTTATTTATCATGTAGATATTTTTTATTTTTTATCAGCTCTAGTAATGTAAATATAAA
>MKEJ01052815.1:0-16540 GCA_001753735.1 Embelia ribes | reverse complement strand
CACTCCATCGGCAATTGTAATATCAATGCAAAACGTAATGAGATGAATGAATGTGATGCACCCATATCAATTAAAATATGTGCCCACATAGAAATAAATGGTATGATACCTCGAACAACGGAAGGCTCAATCACATCTAGAACCTGAGGCATCGCATAAGCTCGGGTCTGAGATGACTGACCCTGCTGAAATTTTTTGCATCCACTACTACTCTGATAACTTCTATGGGACACGCCCCCACTCTGATGAGATGACGAAGTAGGAATAGTAAGTGGAACCCTCAGAGTCACTCCAGAAGAAGAAGAAGGCTGCTGATACCCGCCTCTAGGTACAGCAGGAACAACAAGATCCTCAGGGCAATAGGTTTATATGTGACCCTGCTGTCCACACCGATGATAGAAAGTAGATGGGCAAACTACCTGCATATGCGATCCCGATCCACAAACACGACAAACTGGAGGATAATGCAATGACGAGCAATGTGGCCCTTCAATCCATACTGAAAATACTCTATACCCAATATGGAAGATCCTAAAGAGTTCGAATGAGTAGGTTGAGACCGCCCACGAGAAATAGGGGAAAAGTTGCCCCACGACCTCTTCTTACTACTGCATCCACCACTGCTAGCCTAAAAACCTACTACCGTTGACACCACGACCACTATGCATGCCCGAACTCGCATCTAGACCTTGATTAGAATGCGAATGAGGATCAGAGGGTCAACCCGAATGCTGAGTGGACTAAGTTGCCGATCGGGAAACCTTTGTCTGCTGCTTGGTTTACAAACTATGCTCTACTTCCATGGCCAATTCCACGTACTCCTTAAAAGTCTTAGGCCAGCTCGCCATTATATAAGTTTGAATAGAGGGCCACAACCCGTTATTAAACTTACAGTACTTCATCTTCTCCATCGACAAGTCTAGAGAAATTACGATCTCAAGTTTGAGTGTTTCCCTAATGCATCATTTGGAGGGATCCAGTATGTTGAGTCGATGTTGATGCGTGTCGATGCATAGATGAGATATGTTGTGATGACGAACGAAGAACTGACAAATTGCATGATGATGAGGAAGACGAAGTTGTTGAATTCTTTACGACTACAATGTTTAAATTGCAATTAAATACTACTCTTTTATGAAATGTTGTTTTTATACCTTGACTGATGAGCACTCTACTTTTATTCAGGAAATGCCATAACCATTTGCTATGTTTAGGTGTTTTGAAACTAACAGATATCGAAATAGGTATCATCTCCATCCGTCATCACACATGGTTAGTCGGGCGAGAGAAATTGGTGGCTAGTAGGAAAAAAGGGAAAGTTTGTCTAGATGATACGAGGGTAGTTTTACATTTTCTTTCGAAGGTAGTATGGGCCCTATTGCCCCTCGAGTCAGTGGCTTAATATGTGTAGTTGTGACGGAAGTAACAACATAGATAAGACTTTAGCTTGTAGTGGAACCCCTTTTGGTTTATAACTCCTTATGTACTTAGGATTTTAAAAGCGCACAAAATTAGTAGTCAAAATTGTAGTCCTCTAATATTATTTGTGGTGATATGTAGTATTTGTGGTGATATGTCATATTTATATTGTATCTCGGATCTTTCGGAATTCGGGGCGTGACAAGAATTGAAAAATTACATATTTTGATGGACAAAAAGAAGATATACCGATACGGGAACGAATGAGAGTAGTGGTAGAGCAGTGTACGGGCTTGGGAGATCACTTGCAATGCCAAATCGCCGAGTGTTTAGATGTTTTCTCTTACTTCCTCTCTCTCTCTCTAATTCCCTATTTTTCTACTGTTAAAATGAGCAAAAAACAAAGTTATACACGCAAATTCAGTTGACAAGTGTCACATTCAGAAACTAACAGTGCAATAGACTGTCGATAATATCCTTCACACTATTGACACTCAAACACACTGTGTGGACACTATCAACAGTCCCACAGGAAAAAAAAAAATAGGGTTTTTCATTTCGGCATTGTCTAGACAAGATTATAGTAATTTAACTGATCAATCAACTTTAACCATTTTATACATCTATTTCTTCCAAACCAACCCAAGAAACATGCGGCTGAGGCAATGTTCTTCTTAATTATTTATATTTTTCTGTTACTTTTTCATTCTTTTTCCGGCAACTTTGAAATGCAAAGTAAGCAAAGTAAAACTAAAATTTGCCTCACAATTTTGCATCGTAAAAAAAGCAATATTATTATTATTATTCTTTTTTCTTTTTTACAAGCGCCTTAAAAGATCAGTCAGTCGATCTCCATTATAGGCAAATCACTCATCTGTTTATTGGTTGTTGGCTTGTAAAGAGAAAATTTACAATCAAATTGAAAGATGAACAAATCGTGCTACCCCATCCAAGCTAAAAAAAAAAACATATTGAAACACGAAACCATAATGTAAATTATTTATGAATAATTCACTTAAGTAAATCCAATACACATGTCAAAAAGAAATATTACATAATGAATACTCAATTATCAAACAATATAGTAATCTCAATCACGACAAGAACGGTCTCTCTTCAAGAGTGCCTGAAAGCCAAGGAGCATATGATTTAGTAAAAGAATACTGCAACGAGGGAGACGAATAGGGAAGAACAAATTAATGTGTCATGGACTGATAGCGCGATGCCAGCACCAGCGTCCATCGCTGGCGAAGGAGCAATCGAACCATCTTGCGCCATCAAGTTTGTTGCACTCAAAATCACTATTGCGAAAATGATTAGCAGGCAGTGGGCAACTGGTCCTAATTTTGCCATTTTGTGTACTTAAAAAGGTAAATGAAGAATAGCTTAAGCAAAGTTTGGTATTTTGTGTTTGGAACGTGTAAAGTGGCTCAATTTATAGACTGTAAATTGTGAATTTTTTTAAAAAATTGGGGCTAATTACAACAATAGTCCATGTAGCTTCAAAATAAATTCTATCTGGTCCCTATAGTACATTATTAGTCACCTAGTTTCGAAAAATGACAGACGTAGAACACATGGTGGACATAGTTTGCATCTGATTTTCAACTTTTTGTTTTCAAAAGCTGAAACCTATTTGATTGTCAGTTTTCAAGAACTAAGTTTTCTTATAATAGTAATTCTGAAAACTCTTTTTTCTAATTTTTCACTTTGTTCAAAATTTAGATAAAAAAAAAAGATAAATCATATTTTAAACAATAAATCTACTTAAATTTTACATTCTTAATTTATATTTGTAATACTATTTTTCTATCTTGAACCCTACTAAAAAAAGTCTTTTATAACAATTATAATATATAATAATTGTTATTTAATTTTATATTAAAAAAATCACTCGTTTATTCTAAATTATCTTCTAGTTTTATTTATTTTTTTTTTTTCTCATTTAAAATATCATAAAAATTTCTGAATATTTAATTAATTTTGTATAAAAAGATAAATTATGATAACAAATATTTCATAAAACAAATGGTGTGCACAGACGTATGCTTATTTCGCTCTAATAATTTAAGTTAATAAAACTAGAAAATAAACAATTTCTTGAAATATTTTGTAGATAGAGTGAGGTTTGAGATGAGTTGAATCTTGATATACGATTATGAATAGTTTTTGGTACTTCAACTTATTATTATATAAATTTACATTTTCAAAATTATATAAAATAAAAAAATAAAAAACATACATTGCACAAAATAGTTAGCATATTAAGGTTTAAAGGTTTTTTTTATATTTTTTTTCATTTATAATTTGAAAAGCAATTTTCAGAAGTTGTTGCCATACACGCTTTCGCATACCAAAAACTGAGGTATGGAAAAATCTCAAACGCCATCTTTTAAAACCTTAAAATTGAAATGCTAACCATATGGGGCCTTAACTCTCTTGTTTCCCTTAGACGGTGGCTTAAGTCGAACTCTTCTTTTTTATTTTTTTCTTAGATTCAGTTCAACATGCCACTTGTTAGTAAATTTTCATTTTTGACATGTTTTTCTCCTTTAACCGGATTTTGATTTGATGTGACAAGTTCATGTTCATCTAAAAATCAACAAAAACTATAAGTAAAATAAACTGTTTTTCCCATCTTTCTTTATCCACAATTAAGTTTTTTTTTATATTTTATAATTATTATTTTTTTAATGTTAACTGAGTTGTTTCTAAGCCACAAAGTGGTGTTCTGTGCCTTGATTTCAGGGTGCTGGAATTGTGATTCGCCCACATTTACCTGATCTGGTTTGTTGCATGCTGGAAAGTTTATCAAGCCTTGAGGACCAAGGTCTCAATTATGTTGAGGTACGGTGAATTTATTGGACCACTACTACTATTATTAGCAGACACTTCTCGAGTGAGCAGTGGTGTTGTGGGTCTTCTCATATAAATTGTTTTGTGCTTGCTTGTCCTATGAGTCTCTCCTTTCTTTCATTGCTATCCTGTTTCTACTTTTGACATGCTGTGATCTTTTGTTTTGTGGTAGCTTCATGCAGCAAATGTTGGACTACAATCCGAAAAACTTGAAAATTTGCGGATTTCAATTGCCAAAAGTTCTCCAATGTGGGAAACACTTGATCGTTGCATCGATGTCGTTGATGCCCATTCATTAGAGCTGTTGGTTCCTCGTCTTGCTCAGTTGGTTAGATCTGGTGTAGGCCTGAACACCAGGTATTCTATGTTAGCTTATGTCAGATTATTAAGATCTAGAATTATGCATAATCGCGAATGATGATCTGTACACATTTGACAGCAATCGATTCTTACTTTTTATTCTTTGTTACCCGCACTCATGGATCCAGCAAGACTTGGCAGGTTTACTATGTTGTTATTCATAAATCATTTTGTCATCTTGGCTTCATCCATTCTCTTTCCACCTTATGTTTGTTTCCTTGCTTAAAGATTAGTGTCTGTTGATATTAAAGGTACTGTTTATTGATGACAATTGGTTTAGTATTTTGCTGACATTGTTTGGTAGTCGCACTGATTCTTAGTTCATGGAATGGGTTTGTTTGCAGTTTTAGTATCATCTTAGACTAACACAGATTCTCCAAATATTTACCAATGCCTTCTTTGATCTTGTTTTTTGCTGTCCCAGGGTTGGAGTAGCAAGCTTTATTAGCTTATTAGTTCAAAAAGTTGGTGTTGAAATTATGCAATTTTCATCCACCCTGTTGAAGGTTTTGTTTCCAGTAACTAAGGAGGAGAGAAGTCTTTCATCCAAACGAGCTTTTGCGAATGCTTGTGCAGTAGTATTAAAATATTCAGCTCCGTCACTGGCACAAAAATTAATTGAAGATGCATCAAATTTACATGCTGGTGACAGAAATGCTCAGGTTACATGTGCAATTTTGTTGAAGAGTTATTCATCCATGGCCGCTGATATATTGAGTGGATATCATGCAGTAATTGTTCCCATTATTTTCATTTCAAGGTAAGGTTTAAATGATTTTGTTTATGTATTGGAATTCTAACCAGTTCTCGGGGATGTTCTAAATTCTGATTGCCGCATTCCTTCTTGCTGATACTGCTAGAGACCTGTTAACAACCTTATCCATTCAAGTGTTCAGATAACATTTTAGTGGGATGATTAGAGAACTTCTGCTTGCATATCCATGCTTCCTGCAATCCCTGAATGGTCTACCAAGTATTGGTTGTAAGATGTCATGGAATAATGCCTTTAAATTCTTGTGTAAATTTTCATGAAGCACAAGCTTTTAAGTGTGAAATACAGAAAAAAAAGAAGAAGAATGTATTAGGTTTAGTGATCTGCCCGCATTTGATGTCATGTGGAAGAAGGCAATCAGATGCATGTAACCAATTTCAACTGAAGGAAGTTATATGGTAATAGTTGTCAAATCCTAGTGTAACTTGGGATTGCGTATGAAGCTATCAAGTCAGAAGAACCATATTGTGATATTGAACTGATCTTCAATGCTTCAGATGCATGTAATCAATTCCAACTGGAGGAAGTCATATGGTGATAGTTACCAAATGTTAAATGTAACTTGGGACTGCGTATGAAGTAACCAAGTCGGAACCATATTGTGATATTGAACTAATCTTCAATGCTTCAAGCATTAACAAGATACTTAAGTAGTTAAAACTTTCTTGACCCTTGCGTTCTTTGTTGAAGATCGTATTTTGATTAAATTTCTAAGAGAACTTTAAGTTCAATTTGACATTATTTCATGGTGACATGAACTGCAAGGCTTTTTTTTTTTTAAAATCGTAAGTTTGATTATTTTCTCTTCATAGTTCTCTTTGTGGCGTATACCAAATTCTTCTCCCTTTTTTCATTTTCTGTACTACTTTCTGATTTGCCTTTTTTGCTGCAGTTTAGTGGTTTCTACTGGAATGACCGCTACATGTCCTTGTGCTGTTTATACACACACACGCACACACACTGAGGCAACTCATATCAACCTTTTCTGAGGTTCCTAAACTGTGGTTCTTGAGAAGGAATTTTTCACGGACTATGTCTGGACCAACTTATTAAATGTCTTTTCCACAGTTTTTAAAGTGCAGAACTAGAAAACATTTTTCAAGTGCCATAACTAAAATCCATAGCTTTTGCTGGCTGTGAACTGCTTAAAAGACTAATTATATCCAAATAGCAACAGAAACATACTCTTTAAGATTCAAGTACAAAAACTCGAAGCAAGAAACCTAGGTGTTTTCTTGGATGCACCATCATGGCTGAAATGGAAAAGAAATCTAGCTCTAAAGGAGACTTAGGGTCGTTTATGCTATATGACATTCCATTCCATTAGTGCTGTAATTAGAATTTTTTTCACTTGTGAAGGCTCATTTTGGGCTTTGATATTTCTTTTACATCTTTAGAGATGATTATCTTTATTGAATAACCTACAGCAATTGAGCTTTGTAAGATACCAACTATTGCATATCTTTAAATAGAAGTTGCAGATTTTTTTGGTTCTGTTATTCATTTTTTTCTTTTTTCTTTTCTTTTTTTTGAAGTTTGAACTTTTTATAGGTAGGTCATTAAAGCTATATGTTTAGAGAAACCTAATGCATTTGAAGTTTGAACTTTTTATAGGTCGGTCATGAAAGCTACATGTTTAGAGAAACCTAATGCATTAGTTATCATGCAGATTTGAGGACGAGAAGAACATCTCTAGTATGTTTGAAGAATTGTGGGAAGAAAATATGAGCGGTGAAAGGGTTACGCTTCAATTATATATGGGAGAAACTGTATCTCTAATTTGTGAAGGAATTATGTCGTCATCATGGGCTGGGAAAAGAAAGGTAATCCCTAGCCGTTTACTTTTTTGCTTTTGGGTATTAATGATGGTGATCTAAATGTTATTTCTGTTATATCTCATCTCAGCTGCCAATTACTTTTCACAATCTTCTACCTTTTGTTTTCCCCCCTCCTATTCTAATTTTCCAGTTTTCCATTTTTGATGCAGTCAGCCCTGGCAATTGTAAAGCTCAGTGAAGTCATGGGTGAATCACTATCTGACTATCAAGATGTCTTGCTCAAATCTCTTATGAAAGAAATTCCTGGTCGTTTGTGGGAGGTGAGGATTTTCTATAGTTAAAAGTGATTGGAAAAAGTCAAAGTTAAGAAAGCAAATTATTCATGTCTCACCAAATTCTTGTCAGCTTGAGTTTTTTTACGCCTAGCTTTTTATATATCTGCTTATCTTTCATTTTTATCAGTGTGTCTCATTTTGCTCGCTTGGAAAGCCTGGTTTGCTTAACTATAGTCGAAACAAATTCTTTTTGTAATTAAACAAGATAGAGGGTAAGTCTGTAAACTATACCTCCACATTTAAGAAGTGCAGTTTTCAGGTGGATTTGGATATTCCAGTTTTCTTTCTTTCTTTTTATTTTGTCTTGGGATAAACCATGATTTGTTCAATTAAAAGGTGCTTCTGTAGAAGATAGGGTAAATATCTCTTCTTTTCCCTCAACTTTCGTGTGTTTGAAGCCCCACTGGTATGAGTAGCTGCCTGAGATTCTTTTGGAAAAGGGCTCAACTATGATTGGACACGAAAGAACGACATTTTATTTATGTAAGCCCAATTTATGACTTAAATGGACGTCACCAAACAGAGGAATCAAACAACATAACATAATTGAGGGTAAAATGCTAATAACCACCTTGTACCAGAGGCCATTTTCAAATAGCCTATGTACTTCGTTTTTTTTGCAATTGACTACCATATAGCATCCAGTATTTTCAAATGAATTTAATTCTTTTCAATTAACCACTACTTCCGCTTATCTCGTAATAATTACCAAGCTGAAAACACTTGCTCATCTTTTTCCAGTGACTTGAATTATTATTTGAATTCAAGTAACCTAGCATTTTAGCCTGAAGTTAAAAATTAGTCATCCCGAACAAGTTTTCTTAGAAGCGTGGGCTAATATTTTGTGAGTTTTAGGTGACCTTGAGGTCAATAAAATTTGAATGATGTTTAACCTCACATGAATAGTATGTGAGCCTTTCCGGCAAATAGTTTGACGGGAATTGACGAATATGATCAATTGAAAAAATTGGATAGTATATAGTGGCCGATTGCAAAAGTCAGAGTATCTGGTGGCTATTTGAAAATGGCCAATACTAAAGGGTGGTTACTTTCATTTTACCTAATAATTTACAATAAACTACTAAAGACGATGCCTCCATTAGAAGAGAAATCATGCTTGCCTTAGCCCCCAATTTATGAAAAATCTTCTACACAAAATTTCACTCCAACCAATGAAACATATTTAGATATAGTTTTTTAATCAAATGCGAAAGCATTTCAGCAGAAGAGATTTTCCTCTTCGCAGCCAATGGAACATAACACAATAACGGGCT
Organism: Embelia ribes; assembly: GCA_001753735.1. Classification (NCBI taxonomy): domain Eukaryota; kingdom Viridiplantae; phylum Streptophyta; class Magnoliopsida; order Ericales; family Primulaceae; genus Embelia; species Embelia ribes. The sequence goes on along the minus strand of MKEJ01052815.1, from coordinate 7,746 downwards.
TAAATGACCCATGATAGCTGAACCCAAACAATGTGAAGGTCAGGAATCTGCTAGTTTATGCAAACTATGGCCTCAATGTTGTAAAAAGTACAGGCCAAAAGACATCACAAGATAGAAGGCACTTGGTCTTAGGTGAACGCCCGCTCTAAGAAGCCCACAAATGGTGTGTGCCAAATCCATTACGCCACTACCGCCGAGCACAAATGAAGGTCACAAATTAGCTTGGCTGTAAAGCAGCAGCTATGCAAGTCTACGAAGTAAAGAAGCGAAGCAACACTAGGATATCAAATGAGCTTGAAATTAACTTAAATATATAGTGCTTGAAAGAGAGTAAATGTGTTTTGGTGGGGAGGGAAATTTTTTTGTGGCATGTCTCGTATCTTCAAATTGCCATCTCAAACATAAAGCTTTAGCTCAGAATCTCTGAAATATCTTGTATACATCACTTATTACCTCGGCTTTAGCCTTTGTTCCTCTTTTCCCCATGTGAAGAGTTGTCCTCTAATTGGTTTTCCAGTCTTTGGTTCCAGCGGTTGATATCCATTTACTTGTATTGTGATAAAACACAAATTTTCATCTGCTCCTTTGCAACAGAGTCCTCTTTCACTCATTAAATTAGTAAAAGATGAGATTCCTGAATAAATGTCAATTGTCATGATGGTGTATCAAAACGGAACTCTATATTAAATTATTTCAGGGTTGTAATTTGAGACACATTTTCCTTCTGAATTAGCTTATTGCTCGTCACTGTGGCAACAATTTATTTATTTTTTTGCTGACCCATAACATCATTAAATGGTGACAGGGAAAAGATGCTTTGCTGCATGCATTAGCTGCTGTGTGTTCTTCTTGCCATAAATCTATATCAGCCTGTGATCGGGCCACATTCACCACCATTACGGATCTGTTGCTTTCTTGTTGCACAAAGAAAGTCAAAAAGTATCGTGAAGCTGCTTTTAGCTGCCTAGAGAAGGTATATCTATGCCATACGTGCTACTCACAAAAGGATAGAAGCAAAATTAGCAGCCTACATTCCATGAGGAACTCTTTCCTATCCATGTTTAGTTTGTCAAAAAGTTGTATTTTGTCTTCGAAGGACGTTTTTGGTACTATATGGAAACAAGACAGTTGAAATAAAGTGTTCGACTACTCCTTTCAATATGAACAGCGATGCCTATTGTGAGTTATGGTAGTGTCAATGGAATTTCAAAACTTAAAAGTGCGAACAACAAATAGTCTAAAAGTTCATTCATTCCCATCCTAAGAAGCACGGATATGGACATGGGTGCGGACACGGATTTGGCAATTTTCAAAAAATTCTGGATACGGACACAGCGGGGATTCGCCATTTTTTTTTTATTTTTAATAACTTTTATAAGTTAGTAAAGTGTTATGTATTGGTTGTTGGCTCAAAATAACAACTAAGCAATTGCATTTCGTTGTAATCTAGTACGCCTTACAAGTATCAATTATCAAAAGGCCCAAAAACATGTGATGCACTAAAGGAATAAACTATTGAAATGTGATTTGTGAAAACCACCAAAATGTATGACTGAAAATGAATTAAAATTGATTGTAGTAGAAAAAAGTTTACAAATTGATCCACAGTGTCCGTGACAAGTCCAAAATGAGTCCATCGTGTGTCCAAAGTTTAAATATTTAAATAATATTTTGGACTCGTCATGTGGCATGTTGGACACATATTTCGAAGTGTCCGTGAAGTATGCGTGTCCAATACGTGTCCGACACGGACACGTCACCTATTTTGGAGTATCCGTGCTTCCTAGTTCCCATCCTTTAGCTGATAAGAGTACAAAACAGTTTGAGCCCAATCCATAAGGCAGCTTCAATGTTCTTGTACATTTAGTTTTTCCTGAAAAGGAATTTCTTTTTGAAGTATATCCTTGAATGGACGCTCAGTTCTTTCTAAAAGGTTTCTTGTATATCAATGCTTGTTTCCATGTCTCAGGTTATAAAAGCCTTCGACAATCCAGACTTCTTCAATGTCGTCTTTCCATCACTATTTGAGATGTGCAAATCAGTTACCTCTGCGGATTCTACGCAAGTACCTTCGGAAATCAATGCTGCTACAGCAGGTATTTACACGACTTCTGCTTTTCTAATTCTACTGCCAGACATGATTCATTTTTGTTGCTTTAGTAGTTATTGGTAGTTGGACTTCAGAACTTGTAATATTTTGTGACAAAAGTCAATCATTTTCTTCTAACAATTTCCAGTAGAAAATATATCTACTTTTTCATTGAGGACATTCTCCTCCAAAAGTAAGGTTGCTCAAGTGTCACTGTTCAGCATCTGGCCAGTGTTCTTGAACTCATTCAGGTGAGGCAAGGCGAAGCCAACTGGCCTTATACGAGTCTAGGCGAGCGACAAACAGTGAAGAAGCCTAGGCTAGCAGTGGAAGCACCTAAAGTGCTATAGTGAATGCCTCTTGCGTACTGCTATATTTCAATTCTCTTTGGTAATGTCTTGGTATACTTTCTTTTATGATGAGGAATATTATCATGTTGTGCCCACTTTGTACTTAATTATATTCTTTCTCAACTAGCTACCACCAATTTCCACACACATAACAAAAGCCTATATCCAAAGCACACAAGAAATAAGAAGTTTGGAGATTATACAATCTCACTGAAAACATAATGAGTTGTTTATATCGGTCAGGCATGTGCCTTGCACCTCAAGCAAGTAGGGATCTTCGCGCTTTAGGCAGTCTTTGCCCTTTAGAGCGCGAAGTGTTGTGTGTGGCATTTACTACCCTCTGATAAGCAAACTCACCAACTTAGGTGGTTAACCGAGAAAGAATATAATTAAGTACAAAGTGGGCACAACATGAAATAAAAGTATCTTGGTTTTAGGCTATGATTAGAAACTTTTAATGGAGTTAGCTAAACTTGTGGTCAATTATGGCTAAAATGTTTGTAGGAAAGTAAAGCTTCTTACACCTGTGTGTGGGTGTGTGTGTGTGTATATACGTTTTTAGAGATATGGAAGTAGAATGAGAGCCCAATGTTATTAAAGGCGCGGAACTTGCCTAGGTGCTCGGGCGAGGCCAGGGAATAATACTAGGCACCTCATATAGAAGGCAAGCAACCTCACTAAGGCGTTGCCTAGAAAGTGAGGTGGTAGCGCCTAAGGCGAGCGCCTTTCTCACGCTATGCTATATTTCTAAATTTATGTTTAAATTTTGTGGCACATGTTTTTTTATGATAAATAATATTATCATAATCACTTATTATTATTATTATTATTATTATTATCTATCAAGGAAATTATTGTGGACAAATAATGTATCAAGAAACTACGACTGTTTTACCACACTTATAGCAAATGCATATGTTTTCAAATATACATCATAAAAATAAGAATGTAGGAGATTCAATTCAAACAAAGAAAATACATGACGTCTTACATTACTTAGGCGAGCACCTTGATGGCACCTAATGCCTATGGCAATGGATCCTTAAGGGCATCCAAAGCTTTTAACACTGTGAGAGTCTAACACCTTTTGAGGAATATCGAGTTGTACCCAATTGCAAGGATTGAGTATCCCTCAGATTGCCTATAAAATAAGTAGATTGCCTATAAAACAAGTAAGGGTGAGTGAATAACTAATTTCTAATTGATGTAGTTTTAGGAATTTTTAGAAAATTTTGGATATTCCTACACCCAATTTTGAAAAAAAGAGAAAATATCATATAATAATTATAATAAAAAAAATATAATACATAATGTAATAGATAGAAGCTACTTTTTTTGAGTGACTATTTTTAAAAATTAGATTATACTATTAGGTAATTTTTGGAGTTAGAGTTGACCTAAATGGGATAATAGTTTATTAATTAAATTTCCTAAAAGATTGGCCGTAAGAATTAAGTATCGCTAAGATTGACTATAAAACAAGAGTGAAGAATAACTTATTTCAGTTAGGAATAACTTATTTCAATTTGGTGTAATTTTAGGAATTTTTTGGAAAATTTTGGATACTCCTAGACCGGATTTTGGAAAAAGGTAAAAAATAAATTAGTCTCTTTAAAATTTTGAAAAATGTTAGTAATTATTTTTTTTATGATTAAATAATAAAATAAATGATAAAAGTGTAGAAAGTAACCCACTAAATCACCAAACTAAGAGAGAGAGACGTGTCATAACTAAGACCATAAAAAGCCAAACATGACCCTTCTTCTTCCCCAAATAGATACAAATTAGACCAAATTGACCACGAAATAGATCGATTGGGAGGAGGTAAGTACGATCGATTCCCTTCATTTTTTGTTTTAATTTTAATTTTCGAAATTATTTTAATAAATCGTTGAGTTTCTCATGAAACGAGACCATGGCTGTAGTGTCGATACCTCTTGTGTCGTGATCGAGATCCGGTCTTCTTTGAGACACCTCTCCGATATGCATGAAGAGAGTACGGTATGAGATAACTTGTATGGTACAAATCGTGTATTGTACGATTTCGACAACCATGGTTGTGTTCAATGAAGCATGTTCATATAGCGGGTTTTTGGATCACAAAAAATGCTCATCGGCATTCCGTAATATTTATTAGGCATGTTTTTTTATGAGCTTATGGATATACTTTTCGTATATGGTTGAAGAATTAAGGTAGTTCTTGGCTTGCCTTGTAGACATGTGAGGCAAGTACAAATGTATTCTTCTAGATCGTCAAGCATGTGGTGCCGATAATGCCCTTGTTCGAACAAGGCTACGGTTATTTCTCTGCAGCATGTCTTATCCATAGTATCATGACACTTAAAAAGCCTTTTTGAGCACATTGGCTTTTTGAATAAAGATGTCATGCCTTCAGTTATTAGCGATTCATCTTGGATCCAAAATTGATTTGTTTGCCTTGTTTTGACAAGGTTGACAATGTTCTTATCCATTGGGTCCTTTTCCGAGTATGCATGGTTGCACTCTTACCTTCGAGTTTCTGGTGGTGTAATTTTTTTTCATGTTTCTAACGAGACAATCGATGTTATTGGGCTCAAGTTATTCGCTACATGGTTGGTGGCTCATGCCTTCTTTTAGGTCACTTCAAATTCTGCTAGCATCTATCGAGCTTCGATTTTAATTAGAAATAGCTCACTATATTGTTCTTAATCATCATCATCACCTCTAAATGTTGTTTCTATGGGTAGTGTCTCTATATTCGAATGCAATGCTTCATAGCCAAAAGCTCCCCATACATAAACATGCAAGTCTCATGAGCTACTTATTCATATTTTATGGTAAACACCCCCTAGTGTCTAATTGGAAGCTTGTGATTGCACCTCAAAGGATGGGGTGATAAACAGGACAGAATTTGGTCGCTATCCATTTTTATTTGCTCAAAAGCTTATTTGGCACTCAGCTAACCAAGCTTATCAAAGGAATAACACTTTTGAGTAGCCCTTCATAAACTGCTTGTAGTTGGCTAAACCTAGAAAGCAGATACTCTAGTAATTGTTCACCACTATTTGATTGCTTTAAGACTTTTTCTTGATCCATGTGGCCGTATATGCCCCAAGAATTATTGCAGTCCAACTTCAGATATAGTTGTTTTTCTCTCAATTTTTGGCAAAGTAAGCTTCATCCAGGTATACTTCCGTACTCTTGTCAAGGCACTCTCTCAACTACCTCTTTCGTAATGTGTGGAATGTGACTGGTGCATTTGCTGAGTCTGAACGGCATCAATAGGAACTAAAATCACCCATTTGAGTTACATAGGTTGTCTTGTGCTTGCCTCTCCTCATTTTGTTTGCACTTAATAATAGCCTATGAGTCAAATTAGAAGACACTAAATACTTCTCGATGAAATTATATAAGCTTTAGGAGTTATGTGGTATTTGTTCTCTCTATGATCAATTGAGAGTGCAATATTGGATGCAAAGTCTTCGACTACCATCGTGCTTCTTCGGAAATAAAAATGGTAAGTGTTTCAGTTTTTTTAAGCTAGCGTTTGAGATTTTTTCATAGCCCAGTTTTCTCTATGAGAAACTTGTTTGGTGACCATTTCTAAAAATAGTTTTCAAACTGTAATACTGAAAAAAGAGATTTAAAAACAAACTTTAAAACTTAATATGATTATTTTATGCAATGTATGTTTTATAGTTTTTTATTATATACATTTTAAATAAAAACATATATATAATTTTGAAAATATAAAAAATATAGGTAATAATAAGTTGAAGCACCACAAATCATTAACGGTCACATATCAATATTCAACTCATCTCAACCCTCATTTTATCCACAACTTTTCAATAAATTGTTTATTTCTAGCTTCACTTACGTGGATTATTAGAGTGAAATAAGCATACTGTACATATATCATTTGTTGCGTGAAATATTTGTTATCATAGTTCATGCTTTTATAAAAAAATAATAATAATTTTTTTGAAAATTTTATGATATTTTAAATCAGGAAAAAAAGAAGATAAAACTAGAAATAATTTACAATGATTGATTGAAATTTTTAATTTTTAAATTTAAATATAAAAATAAATTACAATTATCATATATTATTATTTTTTTGGTATAATTCAAGATAGAAAAATTAAGTTACAAGTATAAATTGAGAATAGAAAGTTCAAGGACATTCATTGTTTAAAATATGGTTCGTTTTTACTTTTCAACTAAAGCTTGAAAAACTGAAAAGTTAGAATAATGAGTTTTTAGAATTAATCTTATGAGAAAATTCAGTTTTTAAAATTTGAATCTTAAAAGTTGGCAACCAAACGAGTTTTCAGCTTTTGAAAATTGAAAACCAGATGATAACCAAACAGGGTAGAGCACCTAATGAACCCAACATTGATCATTTCTATGATCTTCTCTCTCAACTCATTAAGCTGGGGGATCACCAAACTATATGGCGTACTGGGTGGCGCCTTGGCATCCGGCTTATGCTTGATCTCATGATCAATGCTTTTTGTTGGAAGGAGCGTCTTGAGTAATTTCACTAGCATTAAATTTTGAAACTTCTTTAGGAGTTTCATTAGTTGCATTTCACTTGAGGTACATTTTGGCACAATACAAGGCCTTTTCCCCCTTCGAGGCACATGGATGGTTGGCCCACAATAAGGCTCTTTTTTTTTTTTTTGTTGAAGCAGAAGAGGTTGCTATGAAATATAACGATCATGGTATTACTAAAAAGTTGCTGCTCAAGGATAGTGTGGAAGTCATTTGTCAACTTTGTGAAATTTGTTCACACCTTTCATGTGCATACTCTCATTTAGATAGACTTTGTAATTCCAAGAATGGGTTGGACCTTCAAGTTTTCCGGTTTGATGCGGCTCGAGTCTTTTTTCAAAAGAAGCCCAAGTTTTTCACTTTATTGTGTGGAAGTGAATGTTGGGCTACTAAGAAACAAGGTGAATACAAGATGAGTGTAGTAGAGATGCATAAGTTGAGGTGGATGTGTGGAAAAATTAGGAAAGATAGAATTAGAAATGAAAATATTCGTGCTAGTTTTGGGGTGGCACCAATTGAAGATAAGATGAGAGAGATCTATTTAAGATGGTTTGGACATATAAGAAGGAAACATATGAATGCAACAGTTAGAAAATGTGAGAGTATTGGAGTAGGAACGGAAAGAAAAGGTAGAAGTTGATCTCTAACTACATGGATATAAGTGTTACTGTAAAGAGATAGAGAATATGTGTGAATAATTGGGAGCACACCCAATAGGGTTGTCTCTATCTCTATATATAGTGGTATAGCAGAATATTTACAATTAATGAG